>CAXHUL010000550.1:94213-185934 GCA_964019695.1 Loripinus fragilis
ATAATATATATTATCATTATCAAATTTTATTTAGTGCATGCATATATGATAATATGCATGCATCAATAAAATAACAAATACAAATTATTTTGTCCATTTTGCCCATCTGTGTCCTGGCTCAGAAAACTGTTTTACAAAGTTCCGCTTCGACGAATTCTGAAATCAGAAAACAAGAGAGTTCATTCAAATTAAACCTTTTAATTCTAAAGGATTTTCCCATACAAATTGATACAATAAGTATGGAATTGTCCATTTCGTATTTGAAGGGACTGTGGTTCAAAATTTCGAAACAATGATTTAATTCTGCCCCTGAAGATTATTCTTACACATGTACATTTGTATCTTAACAAACAGTGCAAATCCTGATGAAATGCCGCCTTATTGTCCATTTTGTATTTGAAGGGACTGTGGGTGAAAATTTCTATAAAATGATATATTTCTGTCCCTGAATATTATTCTTGCATGTATCTTAACAAACAGTGCAGACCCTGATGAAATGCCGCCTTATGCGTCATTTCATCTGGGTCTTAGCTCTTTCCCAAAGTACCTGTCTACCCGTATCCAAAACGATATGAGTCAAATTTTGCTGGACTAGAATTTCACTAACGGGTATTTGACAATGTTGACCAAGATTGCATCATAGTCTGCATTATAATAAGACAGTCTATTATGCAATCTTTTCATGCATTGAAGACAATTATAACGACTAAGTGCTTTCTCCATTTCGCGAGGGTTTCATTTCCGCGAAACTTCGCAGATAGTCGATTTTTAAATAAAATCATGTATTACTTGACTTTTCGCTTACAGTTAAGGCGTCGCCTCATGAATGCGTAATTAGCACTAGTCACCCTTAGGCATAGGTAAAAGCTGAAAAGGAGGCATGGTTTTATTCAATAGTAACTGTATCGTCTTGTGGCATCACCTCAGTCATTATTTAGTCCTTAAAACGCCAGCAAAATAACTGCATCTGAAAATGTCTATTTAACATAAGCAGGGAGGCAAACATTGTGGACCCAGATCAGACTACTCCTACAGGAGCAGTCTGATATGGGTTCACACTGTTTATCTATGAGGCTTCAAATAATTTAGTGGACGACTAAAAACATACATTTTGTGATTATGCGCTTTTAGGGTTAATAAATGTGCGTTCAGTGTGTATACGGTTAGGATTTTCATGAAATGCACACACGTTTGCGCGGCTCAAAAAGCTTATTAAATCTTTACCAAATTATAAATAAAACCCGATTTCCCTTCCTTAGCGGATGCAATAGCCGAACCATACCCAGATATGAATATTAAAGTTGCCGCCTTTACAGTAAGCAAAAAGTCAAGTAATAGTTACCATTATAGTCTATCTTTCCATCTTGATTTGTGTCCGCCATTTTGATAATGTCTGATATTTCTTTGTCCGAGAACCTGTCACCAGACTGTGATAATGCGTGTTCCAGCTCCTTGGCAGTTATGTATCCATCATTATCCAAATCTAATACTGAAACATACGACAACAACTTCATATATAGTGATTGGTCAGTTTGATCTTAAAGTCGAAGTGACCCCGTCAATGGCCAGACTCACGTGATACATGTACACAAGGGGGCAATCAGTTTATTCTTGCATGGGAATTCGTTACGCGAAGCTGTTTGAAGCCGCAAAAACCATGTTCAAATCACGAGATTCACGCGCTTTTTGAACATGGCTTTTACTTGACAAAACCTACCTGGGCCCTGATTTGTTTCCATAACATTACACGGGAAAGTGTTGCAGCCTTGACTAATCATTTCGCCGATGCTTTAGTTCGCGAGAACGTTGCGCGCGTCTATGACGTTGTGGCAACGTTATGACGTTCGAAAGTTTGACGCTGACGCCATTTTGTTTAGAGAAATCCTGTGTAAGAAAAGGGGTAATTTAATGATTAGGCGACGCTTTCAGTGCGGTTTAGGTTGAAATCAGGTAAAATATGCAAGAATAACGATCACACATGTTTGTTTCATTGCATTATCACTTACCGGGTCCCTAGGACGATGGCCTCATGTTCAAACAGCTTCCTCGGGACCCGGCAAATGTAAATACATGAAAAAAATATGTTTGATCCCTATATTATGGTCAAATTGATTCTCCAAATTGGTGTATGGACAAGAAGGAGAACTAACTATTCATTTGTTTCGGCTCGCCCACGGGCGGCCGAATATACGAAAGGAATTTGCAAAGAGACAGCGAAAATTTCGAACCATTCCAACTAATTTAAAATTTGGTTTCCGGATTTACCTTCTTCCAGATTCTTGTTGCAGAAACCGGCGCTCATTGAAATAAAGTCACTCATTGGCTTTGTCTGTCATTGAAAAACTGAATGAAACATCCATCCGCATTACTATTCGGAATTACAGGTAAGTGTTCTGAATGACATTTATGCAAATATACTTCTTGCATTAATATACAGTTTAACTTTCATTAATATTGTCCAGATACTGATTCGTGCCAGAAATGTATTTGTGTCACCAGCTCTTAGTTGCTTAGTTTCTGCTGCAGTCTTTCATATAATTTAGTTTGCTGTGTGTGCAAACCATTTTGCTATGGTGAGACTGTGCTTTTACATGTAGGAACATTTGTACACATCCCATCTAGCATGCACTATCTGGCCACTACTGGACTACCAGCGAAACCCCATTTAAATGGTGTTTCGTTTGTGGTGCGATCGTGGTGCGCTTTAACGTGCTTACTGGGATGGAGTTTAAATTCATTGAAGCTGTGTCAAATATTTATATCTAGAGACTGTGTTTAGTGACTGACATGGAGTGATAGGTGGGCCGGGCGGGTGTGAATGTTAGTGCGGTAAAACATACCTTTAAATGCTGTTTCCCAGTCCAGGCTTATCACCCTAACTTAACTGAAGCTTTATCATTTATTTTACCTGGATACTGTGTTTAGTAACTCTCATAGTTTGATAGAGGGCGTGTAACTGTGGTTAAACTAACCTTCAAATACTGTTTTCATAGTCCAGGTTTATTATTCTCACATACTATACATAGGATGGTTAACAAGCCTTAAATGGAACGGCAACATAGAAGGCAAGTGCCTTGAAATGCAAGCCCTTATTAAACCATGCAATCTGACGCAAACCTGATCAAAATAAGAAAGTTATAGCAATCTAAAAATCAAAATTTTGACTTCTAATTGGCCAATGGAGGCCGCCATTTTGAATATTCAACTAACTTCCTGTGAGTTAAAAAAGCCAAATAAATTAACCAATTGCATCGCAAAATGTTCAGATTTTTTTTTTCAAAATCAACTTTTTTCAACAGAAGAATCAATAAAAATGCAAAGTTAAAATGAGTAGCAGAATTTATGCATATTTAATTAGGACTGTGTGACGTCACTTAGTCTAAAAATGGCTGCCCTCTATACCTTTATTCTTTATTATACAAACATCTGTAACTTTCTTATTTTTCAATCAATTTTGATTGGGTTTGTGGCAGATTGCATGGGCTAAAAGGGCTTACATTTCAGATTCATATGCTTTCAATATTGCTGTCTCCTTTAAAATGCTATTCTCATAGTCCAGGTTTATCACCCTAACTTGAAGCTTTATTACATAGTATACCTGGAGACTGTGTTTAGTAACTGACATAATGTGATAAGGGCATGAATGTTACAATGGTAAAACTAACCGTTAAATGTTGTTTTCATTCGTTCTTTCTCATAGTCCAGATTTATCATCCTAACTTAATTGAAGCTCTATCAAATAGTATACCTGGAAGACTGTGTTTCCTAACTGACTGCGTGTGATAGGGGCATGATAGTTTCGTTAATAGTTATACCATGGGTTGTCTGCATGTACGTGGAGATAATCTACGAGCTTTAGCGAGTGGAGTATCTGACGTAAAGGTGGACAAACATGGTATAACTATTTTATGCCACCTACATCAGTGTAGACCTTGCACATCACAAGATATTTCATGCTAAAGTTGGTAGAGTTGGTATAAAATGGTAAAACTGACCTTTAAAGGCTGTTATCATTCGTTCTTTCTCGTAGTCTAGGTTTATCATCTTAGCTTTCATAATACCGAAGTATTCTTCAAAATCAATATAACCATCATCTGAAAATACATATAAAAGCGAATATTTACATTTTCAAAGCATGCCTTTAGTGAATCTTTAGATTTTTGCAACCGTTCATATCCTCATGAAAGACCTTAAGTTGATTGACAGCTACCAAGCTCACTTGCCCGTGCAATATGGTTCGAACATTGAATTCATTCGCCAGAAATGACACTGGTGTTGTCATTGACAGTGAGCCACACCTGAGTCACACGGCATAACAAGCTTTTTGTGATGTCTAATTGTGACGTTGTCACTTTCCCATTGGTATCTTGGGTCAGGTGTGGTGCTTGATTGTATCGATGCCTGATCTTTGCCCTCTTTCTTATTTTGTTTGCTCCATTGGCTGTCCGTGTTCACACTGGCTGTTCCGCTTTTCCGTTTTACACCCCAACAAAACCGTTAATACGATTACATACTTGATACAAAACTGTTTTTTTTATAAAATCATAAAAAAATTCTATATTTTAGATATTTATAATAAAATGTAAATATAACTTGAGAAATAAATTCAATTTTGGTCTGTTCATGGAATCATGAATACTTCGGGTCTCTTGCAGAGTTAACGTAAAGTCCTACGGGCTTCACTTACTTTGCAAGAAATCCGAAGTAAGCACGATTTTATGAACATTCCAAAAATCGGATTTATTTCTTAATAAGCTGCAAATAACAAAATACATTTGGCAGTCTATTATTTAGGCCCCGACGCGAGAAAACCGTAGCGCTTCATCGGGCGTTCGCGAACAACAAAGGCACAGACCAGCCTGCGTATCCGCGCAGTCTGATCAGCGCCTTTGTTATTCGCTTATTGGAAAATATAATATCTAGACTTGCTTCGAGCGAAGTTTAAATTTTCTAGCTAGTATCTGTAACTGAGCAGGCTGTTGGTCGGAATACCCGACGAGGCCCAGTAAACGAATGCAGATCAGCATAATCTGAATCGAATACATTCAGAAGAGTAGTTAGAATTCAGCCATCAGACTTCGAATTACCAAGGTTGTATGTATTATATATTCCATTGCTCGTAGAACTACAAACAGTTTAATGGATTACCTTGCGCGGATCCATAATTTTTGTCAGAGAGGGTCCAACTTTGACAACGTTTTTTTTTATTTTATTTTTTTAGTTGATGAGGGGAGGGAGGATCAAAATACCACTATAAGCGTGTCATCATCGGCCCGCCAGCGAAACGCCATTTAAATGGCGTTTCGCTTGCGTGCCGATGATGACCCAACATTTAATGCTGGCTTGGTAGTTTATGATTTTTTCAAGGGATCCGGACCAGTATTACAAAGAAACTCTATATTTTTGTAATTCTATAGGGGAGGATCCGGACTCCCTGACCCCCGCTCTGGATCCGCCCATGATTACCATTGAGATCATGTTGTTTGATCAAAGCATCTACTTCTTGATTTGTTGGGTTAAAGCCAGCTATCCGGTAGGCCCTGATGAGTTCTCTTTTTGATATTTTACCATCGCCGTTTTCGTCAAACACGGAGAAGGACTGTAGAATAACTGAAAAACAAATCAGGCAAAATAAAGTCGTTATTCATTACGGCATTCATGTGCGGATCCAGGGGGGGGGGGGTAGGGGGTCCGTACCCATCCCCCTGTAAAAATCACAAAAATATAGGGTTGCTTAGCAAACCTGGTCCGGATCCCCTTAAAAATCACAAAGCTATCAAGCCAGCATTCAATGTTTGGCCATCACCGGCACGCCAGCAAAACGCCATTTAAATGGCGTTTAGCTGGCGGGCCGATGATGACCCAATTTTGGTTGTATTTGGATCAACTTATTAACTAAAAAAAGTTGGACCCCCTCTGAAAAAACTTTCTGGATCCGCGCATGCCATAAGTGGCTTGAGTGAATTGATAGCTCCCCCATACTTGCAAAGCTATATTTGGTTTGACCAGCGCGCGAGATCATTTCGGTAATAATCGCATATGCGCAAATTCCATTATCTGCCGATAGGGGACTTTCTTCAAATACTGACCTATCTGATTTGAGCATTGTGAGTACAATGTACATGTGACATACATGTACTTGTTTACCAAATGCTTCACGAAGACACGTGATTCGTCCGATCTTGCATCAATCTGCGCCATCACTTGTCACTGAAACGTTTCATGTGCAAAACTTTTACAAAAAACGTTTTAATGTGTAGAAAATAATATCATTCTATCGTTAAATACTATAATTCCAATCATTGTAGGTTTGGCTATCAAAGGTGACTTGATTTCTCCACAGATAGCCATTTGCCGCTCGCTACTTTTTAACGGCAATGTACCGCGTATTAACATAATACCCGTTTTTCGTAGGTGATGTGCCATACATAGCAGACAGGTCGATCTGTAAAAATATCGAGCATGCACAAACAATGACTCAAATTCCTTTAATAACTACAATAAAAATACTGAAGCGAACTGGCAGCAGCGATTTCACGTTAAAATGGCTATAACCATTTAACTGGCAGCAGCGATTTTACGTTAAAATCGCTGCTACCAGTCAACTGGCAGCAGCCATTTTAACGTAAAATCGCTGCTACCAGTTAACTGGCAGCAGCCACTCCGTTAAAATTAATACAATAATTATGTTTTGTATGTTTATTGCATTGCCAATCTTTGACATGACACTGCGCGGAAGTCACGCGCCGCTGGGCATTAGGGATTACCTAGGTACACTGCATGCATAGCACATACAGGCGTCAGAGGTGCATCATATCGAAGACACAGCGGTATAGGAAATATAATAGGAATCTCAAAAAGGAGTTCAGACAGATAACTTTTCAGATAACGCCCCTTTACTGATTGAAGGAGTTTTCTGTAGTTGTCCTACCTGTACAAATGTGCCCATCCACCCACTCACCAACCCACCCATCCAAATATACATTAGAAAGAATTCAGGTTTCACTGCCACCGCAAATCTTATTTTTTTTTCTAAAGGGGCTCTTGCATGGTATGCGAAATAAACATGGTAGTCTGCCCACGCTTGGATTTTGAAAATATTTTGTTAATTAATTGTCTGGGGTATAACTTTAATATTTATGGTGCGTTTGAGTTTTTATGCAATTCCATTGCTAATTTATGACGTCATGAATAATATCACTATAATACCTTAGGGTACCCAGTTATAATCATTTCTAAAGTAATTGACATATCATGTAACGAGCGGAGAAATGTTTTATTAAATAGCTATATCATTGATAAGTTCGCTGTTACTTAAAATGGCTTTGTATGTATTGGGATATTGGGTGGGCATTTATTTCTATAGCAGGGTACCCCAATTTTCGACTGTATATTTTGTATTCAGTCAAATTTGGAATAAACATTTTACAGGTTGCGGTCTTTGTCAAGATACCATTTCAACATATAAACTATCCATATATGTTAAGAATATGTAGACTAAATTTCATGAAATTCAAGAACCAGTAACATATTTATCAACTTAATGTAAACACATGGCCCTAATTCATCAAAATGTAAAAAATACAATAATTATGTTTCAGTGTAAAACATACTTGAATACTTGCTTAGTTTGAATCATCATGCTAGTACGTTCATTGGTAGAAGTTGATATGTTCAGTGTTTTCCCCTATTATGGATTGGAAAAAGGAAAAAAAAACAATATTCTTTGATATTAAGTGCCACTATTCTTATCTAATGAAGTGCTTACACAATAATATTAGCCAAAATGATACAATATGTTGACACCTGTACTTAACACCTCTAGTTTCTAACATTAAAACTACATCTAGCCAATGTCACACTTAATATGTAACATTATTAAGAATTTTAATTCATACTGAAGGGAAACCTTATGACAAGTCAGTTCCTACAGGAGAAGAACCTTATATCTATGATTTTATAATTGTAAGACTCATTAATAAACCTGCTTCACACAAATACCCCCCTGTCAAACCTATTGATTAAAATTAACCATTTTGGTCAAAGATAACTCTTGGCTTCAAAGGTATTGCTAATTTAATGCTAAAATCTTCTCCGTTCATTCGGATTTGTGAAACTGGTGCTGATTTCCATCAAATAGCAACATTTATACTTTAGCTGGCTGTATATTCTAGGCAAACAGTTTTGTTTCTGGACCTCACTACTTCATGTAGAACACTGTTTTATGACACCTTTGATAAGACTCTGTTACACGTTATCCTGATCACGGCACCAAAATGTGGTTCCTCTATTTCAGTTGGGATGTAAAGGAAATATTAAGTCTTCTTGTTTTCACATGTTTATTGTTAGGACATTATGTTTCTTAAACAATATCATGCAGGACTTGAGGAAGTGATACACATTGTCTTGGCCACATAGTGCCATGACACAGGGCCATGACCTTTGGCATTTCTGATCATTGAATCATTTAAAATTGTCTAAACATGTCTTTCTTTAAAAAAAAAGTGGAAGTAGATCAAAAAACAACCTCCTTATGTCGAGTTATTGATTCATTTGAACTAAATAGTTAATTTTGCTAAAACTGACCTATACCCATAAGAGGTAAGAAATGACAAAGTTACCGGTTTTGGATTTTCATGATATTTGGCTCAGATCAGCAGTATATATATGGCATGTTTTTGTGATAATATGATATCTTGACAAAGACTAAAACATATCCATCTTTTGAATTGAATGTTGAATGTTTTGTAAATATTGAAAAAAAAAATTGAAATTTTACAATCACTTCTTCTGAAAACGTAAACCATAATTTATCCAAATGGTTTCGTGGTATTAAAATAATGTCTATGGTATTTTGGATTCAATCTAGATGATAAATCATAGAAATAAACAAAACTATAGATTTAGGACATGGAAATTTAGAGACAGGTACCACCTCAAAGGTGGAGTACGTCAGGGTTGCTTCCTAAGCCTTATTCTTAACTATCTAATTCGATAAATACATTTTCATAGTTCGTATATAATGAGTTATTAATATGCAAAGTTCGAAGAAAATCCATGCATAGGGACAGATGAAAGTGCCCATTTTAATCACGAGCGCGACTAGCAGATATATATGTCCAGTCTACATTGATTGAAAATTATGAACGATTCCTTCAGATGCCGCCGTCTTGAACAGAGTGTTAGAATTTCCGTAAATCTTGCTGGACTGGCTTTTACATTATTATGTTTTGTGGTGAATTAATTATTGGACACGGCCTCCAATCCGTCTCCTTCATCGCATAAAATCAATACTGTGTAATGAAGAAGAGGGACCCGTTTTCTATGACTGAGATGGACCATAAATTCGGAAAAATCGTTATTTTCTCTAAACAATACAAAATTTTAGAAATCCGAAAATGCTATTCGATGGCCTTGGTGTTTACTTTCGACATACCAGAAATAGTGTCCCCTGGCATATAAACTGATTCTAGAATATGTGTTGAAGTCGAAAAAATGTAATTTTTCTTCATTACAAAATAGTTTAAGCGGTCAAGCAGAATAACCTCTTAAAACCAATATCAGTGTCGAAAAGTTTATGGAATGTCTCATCGTATAGCATTGCCCGATTTCTAAATTTTGCTCTCAGAATTATGAAACCGAAAGTTTAATCCAACTGGTATATGCGATGAAGGAGATGGATGGGTGGCCGTGTTAGAACAGGTTACCTTTACAGTGTTCCTCCGTCAGATTAGGGTCCTTCAACAGGCAGTTCTCTAGTCTCCTAGAAAGGGAAAAACGTAAACGATAACACTCGTTGGCTTTACTTATTGCTTCCTCCAGTTTCTTATTGCTCGATAGCTTATTGTTAGTATTAGGCTTTATGTCACTTGTCGCTCCATAGAACGGTTTGCGTTTTGAAACCGACATAACCTCAGTGTATAATCACACACCGGATAGGCGACAATCGAAACCGTTAATACTATAGATGAAGGTTGATCAAAAAGTTAGAAACAGAGTTTTCGATTGCCATTTATCGTCCGACTTGCGACAAATGGCAATCGAAAACACTGTTTCTAGTGGCAATCGAAAACGTTTCTACTATCGATGAACATAGATCAAATAGTTAGAAACAGAGTTTTCGATTGCCATTTGTCGCCCGACTGGTGACAAATGGCAATCAAAAACCCTGTTTATATCTATTTTTTATCCGCGTTCGTCGATTGTTAATAGAGTTTTCGATTGCCGCCTATCCGGTGTGAATCAAGAACATGAGGTTTTGTTACTTATCAGATATATTATTAATTTCACGCGTTACGATCAGTATAGCGTGAAATATTTGTCTTCACGTTTCTTAAGTAAAACAGTATACGTATCGGGCGATGTAAGTATTATACATGGGCAGTGAGGTGTATCGAAATATTCATTCTACCAGACGCAATCGAACCGTTCATATCAAATTTTATCAACATTAATTTCTTGGTGCGCGACACGTGGCTCAAAAATGTCTGACAACGAGCAGCCTAATTTGCAGAGTTCCACATGTAATGATTTGCTATCACAGATGGACAGATTGATTTCTGCTAAGCTAAACGCTTTTGAACAGCGCATTGAATCTACACAGAGGACTTTGTCTCAGACACAAATTTCGGCCATACAGGATAAGTTAGCGGTGACAGAGAATTATAGCTTTAGGAAAAAAGGGAATGAAGAACAATTCAAGATAAACGCTAAAGTCCTAGATAAGATGCGGGAAGCTGACGGGCACATCCAAGATGTGAGTCGAGATACATCAGGGGAAGCAGCATTAATGGCACACAAGAAAGTTTCAGAAGGTATTGAACTCTTATCACATAGACAGAAGTTAGTAAAATTAGCAGATAGCTCTGAACAGGGTTGGAAAGTCGTTCAAGAATATGAAGCCAATCCATTAGCGGAAGATTCCGATGACGAGAAAAAGATTTACCGGGCGCAGATGAAGGCAGAACGCAAGGCAAAACAGGAGAGGCGATTTCGTGGGCGTCGTTTTAGACCATATGGGCTACCGACGGCAACAATCAACTCAGAACCTACAGCAGCAGCACAACAGGGACGTTATCAAGGGTTACAACAACAGGGACGCTATCAGGGGAACAGGAGGCCTGGGAATTGCTTTCGGTGTGGAACACAGGGGCATTGGCGCAAAGAGTGCATGGCTGTCAATCCAGATATCCAGGCTGATATTAATGCAAAGATAAGTATACCTATGTTTTCGTTTTCTGATGGTCAGCATAAGCTTGCAAAAGAAAATGTTAAAGAGGTAGGTTCCATTCAATCATTGCAAGGTTCAGGCAAAAATTTAAGTTCAGACAATACTTTATTAAGTTCACCGGTTGGCAGATTGAAGGCTCAAGCGAGTCATTGGAAAAAGGCGGGTGCTAGTGAATATATTTATGATGTGATATGCAACGGATACAAATTGCCTTTCAGACAGATACCTGAAGCAGCGATTTTAAGAAATAATAAGTCTGCATTGGACAATCTTGATTTTGTAAGCAGCGAAATAGGTTCTTTGCTGACAAAACAATGTATATCGGAGGTAACTTACATTCCACGGGTTGTAAACCCTTTGACAGTAGCATTAAGCCGTTCAGGTAAGAAAAGGCTCGTTTTGGATTGTAGACACATAAACCCTGATTTGTTCAAGTTTAAATGTTGCTTTGAGGATCAGTCAGTTGCCAGGCAATTATTTAGTCAAGGAGACCATTTATTTAGTTTTGATATCAGATCAGCGTACCACCATTGTATGGTATTTACAGGTCACCGTACTTTTTTGGGATTTTCTTGGCAAGTTGATGGTAAGACAAAATACTTTGTTTTCAACGTTCTCCCATTCGGAATTTCTACAGCTGGTTTCATTTTTACGAAATTACTCAAAGTTCCTCTCAAAAAGTTGAGGTCAAAAGGTCAAAAGGTCATTTTATTTTTAGACGATGGTCTGGGTGGAGACGTTTCCTATGATAAGGCATTGCTTTCTAGTCGGTATATCAGGCAAGATTTGATAGATTTTGGCTTTCTCATAGCTGACGAAAAGTGTCAGTGGATACCATCTCAGATAATTGTTTGGCTGGGATATTTATGGAATTCAAAATCAGGTAAGCTGCAAGTTACTAATGAGCGAATCTGTAAAGCTGAAAGTCTTTTGGACGAATTGATTACCAAGGTTACAAGTGGAAATGTTATCTTACCGGTAAGAAAAATTGCCTGCGTCATAGGGCAGCTGATATCGATGCAATCCGTCATGGGTCATTTAGTGAGATTGAGAACTCGATCATTATATGATTGTGTTCAAACGAGGGCTAGCTGGGAGGCGCCTGTGATGGTTAGTTCTAAAGCTCTAGATGAGCTTATTTTCTGGAAGGAAAATGTAAGAGTTCTGAATGAGAGCACTTTTACAAGCTCTTTAGTTATGGAGAAATCCATTTTTTGTGACGCCAGTGGAGCTGGTTTTGGGGGATATGTAGTTGGCATACAGGATAGTGAAGTGGTAGGTTCTTGGTCAGAAACTGAGTCCGTGCTCAGCTCAACTTGGAGAGAGTTGGAGGCGGTGTACAGAACAGTACATAGTTCAGTCAAAAGCCTGGAAGGGCAAAATGTATTGGTCCACACAGACAATAAGAACGTGTGCAATATTTTGCAAGTAGGTAGCAAAAAGCCATATTTGCAAGAAGTTGCTTTAAATGTTAATTCGTTGTGCAGACAAAATTGTATCAATCTGGTGCCAAAGTGGGTGCCAAGGGCTCAAAACTTTGAAGCAGATTTTTTAAGCAGATGCTCAGATAGTGATGATTGGTCTGTTTTAAATTTTGCATTCTCAACGCTTGAGGCTAGGTGGGGTAGTCACACTTTTGATCGTTTTGCATGTGATTATAATACAAAATGTGCATCATTTAATTCAAGATACTGGTGTCCCGGTACATCAGGCATTGATGCTTTTGCACATACTTGGGTAGGAGAAAACAATTGGTTGGTTCCCCCTCCTCGCCTCATTTCGCGTTGCGTAAGGAAAGCATTGAATGAAGAGTGCAAATGTACTATCATAGTTCCACAGTGGAGGTCTGCGCCATTCTGGCCTTTGTTTTTTCCAGATGGCGAGAAGAAGGCAACATATGTCACTGATGTTTTCTTTTTTCAACCAGGTATTTTGACGAAGCTAGGCCGAGGCAGAAATGGCATATTTGATGGTAGACCATTGACATTTGGCTTGGTCGCTATTAGAATACATATGTGACTGGATATTTAGACCATGCTTTGTCTTTTTTCTTCAGGTTTAAGACTGACTGATTCTATTCAGCAGGAGGTAGAAGCAGCCGGCATTTCCAATCCATTATTCCAGAGTCTGTCAGGCAGGATGGCTGATTACTTAGTGACATCCAGAAGTGATAATACTAACGTTAAGTACTTTAGTTATTTTAAAAAATGGGAAAATTTTATCAAAATTCAAGGAGGTTGTGCTATACCAGCATCTCCGATTCATGTGGCATTATATTTGACGGATTGAATGGATAAGCATTATTCATATAGTGTTATTTCTGCTTCCTTATACAGTATTAAATGGGCACATTCAATGAAAAACTTGCAGGATCCTACAAACAATGCCTTCGTTACAAATTTACTGGAATCAGCTAAACGTAATCGTTCTAAACCAATAGTGAAAAAGCAACCTGTAACTCCTGAGTTATTAGTGTGTTTATGCGAAAAGTACTCAGAAAGTACAGACGTACTCGTTGTTAGAGATTTGTGTATGATCGTTTTAGGATGTTCTGCTTTTCTTAGATATGACGAAATTAGCAATGTTCGTTGTAATGACATAAGAATAGAGGACACCTATTTTTGTTTAAATATTAGAAAAAGTAAAACCGATCAATATAGGTTTGGAAACGAGGTAGTGATTTCCAAAGGAAATTCTGCTGCATGTCCCTATTCAATGTTATTACGATATTTGAGCATTACTGATCAGTCAATTTCAAGTTTTGCGTATTTGTTTCGGCCATGTTTTAGGTCTAAGGCTGTAAGTCACTTAATTTCTAAAGATAAGCCATTGAGTTATTCCAGAGCTAGGGAATGTTTGATTTCTAGATTAAAAGAGGTGGCTGGAGATTTGAATGTGGGTTTACATTCTTTAAGAGCTGGAGGGGCTTCGGCGGCTGCAAATGCTGGTGTAAATGATCGTTGTTGGAAACGTCACGGAAGGTGGAAAAGTGAAACCAGTAAGGATGGTTATGCCGCAGATTCTTTAGAAAGGCGTTTAGAAGTTTCAAAAAAGTTGGGTTTTTAGTTGTATAAGACATTCATCTCCAGCCCGCTCTTTTGATTTATCTAAACTGTCGTCTGGTCAAGCAAAACTGTTTTGTTGTTTTGGTTTTTGAGGTTTAGAGAAGACTATTAATTTCACGCGTTACGATCAGTATAGCGTGAAATATTTGTCTTCACGTTTCTTAAGTAAAACAGTATACGTATCGGGCGATGTAAGTATTATACATGGGCAGTGAGGTGTATCGAAATATTCATTCTACCAGACGCAATCGAACCGTTCATATCAAATTTTCAAGATGATAATAACTGAAAATCAATATTTCAAAGGTTATTATTATAAAAAATTTCAAAAAGTTGAAATTCGTTACGAATTAAAACAAATTAATTTTCAAATTCAAGTTTTATACTTAAATACGTGTATATAGTTTTTAAGAATGAGGCCCGACATTCAAACGATTCTGCAATTGACAAGCGGGTACAGGTTTCCAGAGTTTTTTCAATCTTTAAAAGTTTTTTATCTCTGGTTTTTCCTGGGCGAGTAGAATCGTATATTAAAGAATCGTATGTTATAGATACAGCAGATGATATTGTATTTGGGTATATGAACAATTCTGTATTTATGCTGTCACGTGTCGCGCTTTTCTATGTCCTTTTCATATGGCTGTATCTACTCTCTCGTGCTAAATAAACTGTCGTCTGGTCAAGCAAAACTGTTTTGTTGTTTTGGTTTTTGAGGTTTAGAGAAGACGTGCAAAATTCTCCTAGGCCCACTATGACTTATCAAGCAGTGCTAGAGATCTAAATATTGGTCTAGGACTTTATCCACAGCCAGACATAGTGTATGCTAGCCGCGAAGGCTCTGGCAAGTCTGCACATTGGCGCAGGTTCACCTGAGCCCGTGTTGCTCAACAGCACGATAAGCACAAAATCCTCATGCACTGTCTCATATATTGTTGTACACTGTTCTTAAATGCACAAGAAATAAAAATTGCACCCTGTTGATTTACCATTTAATGTTTAATCATGCGCATTAGTTTGGGTGTATGAAAAGGGTATTTACATACCAGATAGGTGCTCAGAAAAAGGTCCAGGCGAGCCTGCGCATATGCATAGTCTCGCCCGAGTCATTTCTTTCTGCACACCCATTGTAATATATATAGTATAGTAGTACATATAGTAAGTTTCAGACCGACATGAAGCCCGGCTTGATAGCTATTCATGCATGCTGAATGGATGGATACTTCAAAGAGGGGATACAATTTACCACTGTTTTATGATGATGCGTTCCATAAATCCATTATTTCTATCCAAAATCAAAATCTTGATTTTGTCTTAGTGAATAAATGTAATATCAATTATATTGTAAAAATAAATATCCGAGTGACTTAGCATTATTTTTCTAACTTTGGAATCAATTACAAAAATAAATGTTATGTTCTGCTTTACGAGATCGATATATAGATTAATATCATCGCAAAACTGACCAGCATGATATTTGGTGACTTACCTCTAAGTTTAAGTGCCATTTTGAGTAGAAAGCCATTTTCCAATGATACGTTTTGATCATATGACGTCGCGTCTGGGAGTGAAATAACGCCATGCAATAAAATCGATTAATCGATTTTCGCGGAACTTTATGACGGCCATAACAAGGTTGCGTACACCATCATCAATAACCGAATAATGATGATGGTTGCGTACACAATGGCAAGATTATAACGTTTTACGTCAGAAATGAGATTTCAAAGTAATAAAGAAAATCGAACATTCGTGCCCTTGTATAATTGAATTTATTAAACTCGCTGCGAAAAAGTGATAAAATGCTTACATTAGAAAGTGTTGCAAGCTCTTTCAAACAAAAAAATGAAGACAAACTAAATGCATTTTTTTACTGGGGAGGACGGGGTACATGTAGCAGAGAGAGGGTTTAGGAAGGGATTTATTTAAGCATGTACTACAAAACCTATGCCCGAGATCATAAATAATTTTTATGTTCAACTGAGTTGAATGTATCATGCTCATCAATGTTAAAATCTCATACATGTAATTCGTTGGCGTTTTAACATTTATTGGCATGATAATACAGCGTCTGAGAGTTTGAAAGCAAGAACACTCTTTATTTTTCAGCATTTTAGTTTTTATGATTAATCATGCCTTGTTAAGAGTGCCTACCAAAATAAATAATTTTCTTATTTCTCAACCAAAACATATGTTGTGGTTACTCAAAATAACCGTTTAATTGAGACGTTTCGTTTGAGAACCCAAAACATATGTTCAAACAGATGGATAAGAAAATATTGACAATTTTACGCTCAAAACTCTTGTTTATCTAAGCCTATGGTAATTGCAATTTTATGATCAGTTGGGTTGGGCATGGAGCAGTTTGATAACCGCGGGGTCTGGAATTCTTATTATTAGAGACTCTGATTGTAAGCAGAATTGTTGTCAAAACGCAGGCGTATTGCATATTAGCTGGCAACATGTTGACCTGAGACTGATTAATTTCCACCAAAATATTCGCGATGTTCGGATGTTTTCGTTAACTTGACCCATGCTGAAATTAATGCAAATGATCTCATGGCCTAGTAGTTAGTTAATTCAATACGGAGCGTACATACCAGGGTTGAATCTTGGAAAACCCTTTTTCCATATACATGTATATAATTGTCAAATGTATGCATTTATATAATAATATTAATGCTCCCTTCCTTTTAATTTGATATGCAACATGGTTACTTTCAGAAACAAATGTATTTTGACCTTTGACCTTGTACAGTACTCTGTGTCCCACTCCCATTAATTTTATATGCAACAGGACTTCTTACAGAAAAAAGTTTTGATCTTTGAACTAACACCCAGGGGTTAAGAGTGCGTGTAAGAACATAATGTATATGTACTTGCATGGTGTTCTGTGCTCCATTCCCTATAAGTTAAAATACAACATGCCTACGTACAGAAAAACATATTAAGACATTTTGACCCCATCTAGGGGTTGAGGGTATGTATAAGGACAGAATATGTGCTTGCATGGTGCTCTATGTTATATTCCCTTTAAGTTGAAATGCAACACGATTAAGTACAGTGAAAAACATATTTTGACCTTTTGACACCATCTAGGCGCTAAGGGTGTGTGTAAGGACAGAAATATGCGCGTGCATGGTGCTCTATGCTTTATTCCCTTTAATTTGATATGCAACATGACCACTTTCAGAAAAAAAAATATTTTGACCTTTTGAGCCAACCCTAGGGGATGAGGTTGTATGTAAGGACAGGATGTGTGCTTGCACGGTGCTCTGTGTCCCATTCCCATTAATTTGATATGCAACATGACTTCATTCAGAAAAAAAAGTTTTGACCCAGTGGTTGAGGATGTGCGTAAGGATAAACTATGTCCTTGGATGGTGCTCTGTGGTTCATTCCCTTTTATTTGATATGCAACATGATTACGTACAGACAAAAACATATTATGACATTTTGACCCCATCTGAGGGTTGTGGGTATGTGTAAGGACAGAATATGTGTTTGAATGGTGCTCTTTGTTCTATTCGCTTTAAGTTGAAATGCAACATGACTTCTTTCAGCAAAAATTTATTTTGACCTTTTGACCCACTACAGGGGTCGAGGGTATGTGCGAGGATATAATATGTGTTTGCATTGTGCTTTATGTTCCATTCCCTTTATTTTAATCAATTATGCAACATGACGTCATTCAATAAAATGTTTGACCTTTTACCCCACTGCAGGGGCTGAGGGTGTATGTAAGGAAAGAATATGTGCTTGCATATTGCTGCATTTGTCATTCGCTTTAATTTGATATGCAACATGGTCATGTTCTGTGAAAGTTCAATTTTGACCCTCTTGGCCCCATTCCTCAGGATCCGTGGGAGGGGTAGTCTAGGGGCAAAATATTTGCGACCATAATGCTGCATGCGTCATTCCCTTTAAATTTGATATGCAACATGACTAAATTATAAAAAAAATGGCCTCTGCCCACCCCCTAAGTCCATCCAGTGAGTTGACTCATGCCTTCGAACTAAATGCTCTTTGAAAGTTTTCATATCTGTTGTACTTCTGTCTGTATGCGAAATTCCAGTGAAAAATATTGACAACTGACTGAGTTATTGCTATATTTAAGTAATTTTTATTTGTTCCCGCCTAAGAGGTTAGGGGGGTGGGTAAAATTTTAATTCCTATCATGCTTATATAAAGGCCTATAGTGAGAAGTTGTCATATACACTACCGCTTGCCTATTTGTCCTTTTCAAATTCGTGTTGAAAACGCAGGTAATACGCACTGGTTTTAACGCGAATTCCAAATAACCAATCACCGCTCGTTACCGATAATGCGTTGAACTGCAGTGAAACGCATTTACCTGTCTATCAATCGATACAGCTGATTTATCAACGCGAACCAACGTTTATCACTGCGTAGCAACGCAGTTCATCATTGAATTGCATTGCTGCTTAGTCATTCAGTATAGGAAGGATAAAAGACGTTTAAAAGGATTTAATAGCAAATAAATAATTGAGGTAAGAAATTATATTGTGTTACGCACAACAATTAGCAAATTTCAACGTTTAGATTAGATTTACCTATAAGAAGTCAACACACTTCAATATCGATTTTTCTAAATAGGAATTTTGATTGGTTATCGCTTCCCAGCACATATGAATATTCATGAATCTGGCCTTGCGTTGAACGAGTTGATTCGCGTTATCAACACACTTTAAATCGTACGTGCGTACAACGCATTGAAAATGCGCACGAAACGCGAATTCGCAGGACAAATACGCGAGCGTCAGTGTAAAACAGCTTTTATATTTCGCAAAAAAGTCAATATAACTTTTGAATTAGCCTTAACCTAAATTTAATAAGGGCCATAACCCAGTCAAACTGTTGCCGATGACCTCATAATTCGTACTTGACCGGTATTCTAAGGTAGTTACCCCTTCTGTAAACTTTGAAAGAAATTGTTACATCCCTTCTAAAGTTATTAATTAGAAACCACATTTTGGCCGAAATCTAAATCTAAGTTTAAAAAGGGACATAACTCTTTTTGGGAATGCCATTCAGATTGAGATTTGAGCTGTATATAATGATGTTGTACTTACTCTTCTGTAAATTTGGAATGAACTTGATGCACCCCTTAAAAAGTTGTTGATGGTAAAGCAAAAGTGAGACGCCCGGACGACACCGAAATTATGACCCCTTTGTGTTGACCATGCTTCGTATGCGATAAAACCCCATTAATTTTAAGATTTTCACTCAAGCTGTCGTTTCTAGATGGACCAGAGGTCTTTCTGATTCGAGTCCTTATCTACATCCATATTGTGTGTGTGAGCAGCACTGGGTCTGTCGAGGGTGCGCATGTGCCCATTCCCGCCTAAACGCTCGCATCTAACTGTTCTGACAAGTAACGAAATCTCGTGTAAACAAATGCCATACCTGTCAAATACAGAGCGACTGCGTGGGCGTCGGAAATATATAGTCTCTTCTGGTAATTCCAAAAGCATAATTTACACTGTTATCACATATAAAAGCTCCGAAGGAAAAAAGTCAATTATAAGGCAGGTAAAACAAACAAACGCATGTGTCTTGAATGAAACAATTTTAATAATGCAGCACTAATGTAATTCTTTGGAAGAACTTTGGCTGCAAGTTTGGTTGTGATACGAACAAATGGCAATGCGTGCATATTTTTACAATCTAGGTCACTCTCATTTTCAATACATTTATTAAATGAAGCACCTTCCAGGTTAAGTTTGAAAGACAGACTGGACACAAAGACCATTTGATAGCAAATAACAAAGCCAAATATCAGGCAATGCATTCGCTTAGGCTGATCAGCGCCTACAGGGTCCGAGAATCAATTACATGTAACCGCAATGGACGAGTACTTAGTATTTCAAAAAATATATACATGTACATTCACAAGTACTAGTATTACCACCGCCAGGCGATTATTTTATTACTATAATGTTTGGTTGTTTGATAATCATATCATTGTTTTATACAGTACATACCATTTTATTCTATTACCATAGGTAGGTACTTTTGTAGAACCACAACCCATGTAGTTTGACATACATTTTAAAACCTATCAAAAATGAACAGAGACATGCATATTGTTATGAGCATTTGAAGCGAGAGCAGATTTAGAATTATAGGGATTAATTCTATAATATTGATATGCAATAAAACAGGCCCCCCAGATAAGAGTGCGTACATGTAACTGAAAACTTCTTTCTTTTGTCTCAACCAAAACGTATGTTGTGGGTACTCAAAAGAACCGTCTCAATGAGACGGTTCTTTTGAGCACCCAAAACACATGTTCATGGCGATGGATAAGAAAATACTCACAATTTTACTCTGAAATATTTTGCTTAACTGGTCCTATGATAAAAGAGTTAATATGATTATTGCTCGGATTGATTCTTAAACCAGTCAGATATTGCAATTAGGGAATATAAAGGCATCTAGCTGAATGCCACATTCACATACCAACTCATAGCACTGCGAATACAGATTCTTGCACAACGGATACGTATACGTGTTATATGGGAATTTAGCCTGGGTCAGAAATTCTTATCTTACCCATGTTATCTTACACAGGCTGTACCACACATGCTAATCAAGTCACGCCCATAATCAGTCAAAGTGTCTTCATCATATAACTAGAATCGTCAGAGAATCTGGCTATAGCCCCGCCCCAGCGCTTTTCATGCTGTAAGGGCCAAGCGTACATAAAAGTCCAAATCAACTTCAATAACTCTGCTGCTAATTTGCTAAAAATTACACGCAGCAATCCCAACCTAGATATTGCCAATATCAATTCATGTACAAAAATTTATAAAATTCTGTCCATTTGATCTAAAGATATTGAACGGAAAAGAAATTCTGACATCAATCAAGGGTCATAACTCTGTTTAAAATTGTGAAAATGGCAGGTAACAATACCAAAATAGATCATAGATCATGTCAATATCAATGCATATACAAAATTTTAGTTAAATTCTATCCATTCTTTCTTAAGATATTGAGGCGAAACAAAAATCTGACATCAAAAAAGAGGCTATAGAAACAGATAATAACCCCCCCCCCCCCCAACCTATATATTGTCTATACAAAATTTGATGAAATTACATGTATGTCGATTTGTACTAAAGATATTAAACGGAAATGAAATTCTGACATCAATCAAGGGTCAATAACTATGTTATCAATTTGCCAAAAATGACAGGTAACAATCCTAATAAACTATAAGCTAAAAAAGGTCCTGCTCAGCCCCCCCCCCCCCTAGGGATTTGTGCAGACATATCCTATCTTAAAGAAGTTGTCAAGCTGCATCTTTTAAGAGATGTTTGCACTCTGTGCTCCGGGGCTTTAGTCTCTGAAAGCCTGTTACATATGTTACTGTAACAAACTAAAAAAAAAACAAACAAAATGAAAGTCTTAGCTACAGAAAGAAGACATTAAACTATCTAATTATTCAAATTTCTTATATAGTATGTAAGCTGGATGCATAAGCTATATAAAAGCAGCATTTTACACAAAAATACAGTTTCCAGTTGTGTTATATACGTTACATAGATTAAATTTCACTTTAAAAATTGAAATTGTGTCTAATATTATTTAATTCTACAGCCGATTTGTCCATTTTGCAAATGTTTTTAATCTTAATTTACTGAAATACTCATTTGACTTATAGAAAAAAAAACAAAGTTCGTTTTTCTTATTTAAATATATTTTCTTATATCAGCTGTTAAACAGCCCTACCCCCAATTTTAAGTCTCCAATTTTGATATCTATTATTGAAGAAAAAAAAATATGAACATATTTGAGACTTGTGGATATCTTATATTTGTGGGACTGTCTTGCCAATGTAGTAGAGAATTATAGATTTGCAAGTTTGATATTAGGATCAGAACACTAATTAAAGTATGTAATGTATGTTACATGGAATAATAAATGTGCAAGGAAATTGTCTTGATGTAAGAAATGATATTTCAGAAAAAATACTATTTTTGACATCTTCACATGTTTTCCTATAAAGCTCAAGCCTCTGGTGCCTTAAAATTAGGAAGTATAGTCATTGCTACTAACAAGCCCATGAACTTGTGTTAAAGATGTTATATATAATCATTTTATCACATATTTCCTAAAACCTATACTAATAAAATATGTAGACATACATATAGAAAATAATAGTTCACATTTAAAGAGACATATTGTTAAATATAAATATTCAAAAACAATCTGTTTTCAAGTCAGCCTCACAATATCTATCATTGTGTCTGTTTCTGTGGCAAAATAATCACCCATCTCATCACAACCAGTAGAATCATGGCATAGTCTTGGGACTGCAAACTAAGTACAATCCTGTTCCACTCCACCCCCCTGGGAATTGTTAAGACATACCCTATCTTAAAGAAAAATTCAAGCTGCCTAAAATAAGAGATGTTTGCACTCTATAAACCAGGGGTAAGTCTGTAACATAACGTTACGTACGTTACCATGTCAATTTAAGAATAAATAAATTGAAAGTCTGAGAAACAGAGAGAAGACATAAGACTATCTATTTATTTGAATTATTCATGTAGTTTGAATGCTGAATACCTTTGATACATATGAAAGCTTTTTTAACAAATATACAGCTTCTTGTGGTGTTATACGTGTTACATTAATTAAGATTACCTTTTAAAATTGGTAAGTGTGACAAACATCACTTATAAGCGTGTCGTGTGATCCTTATATTTTGCCATCAAACGACTTAAATTTCTTTGTATGTGTGGTCTGTGCCAGTATCAAACAAATTCATTCAGCTATGACTTGAATCCTTAGCAGTCTTCAAAAGCACAAACAGCATGATAGTGTCATGGGATCAATCACCTGATTAAATATGGGTTTAATGCCATTTCACATATATGCATACAATGGAGTATGACTCTGGTATATATCTCTTCCTGTGAAATGGCAAGAGCAATCTTACTGCAACTACCTCTGCATCCGTGCTAGTCAAATGATAACATTGCTCCGATTTTGCAAAAGCTATGTCTCTACCGCATACCTCTTAGAATACATTAAGATTTCTGACATTGGTCAAACAGAAATTTGAAAGGCTGCTTTTTCTTTGCATCATTTGCCATTGAACCTTTCCAGTCCTTTGGTGCTTAAGTCTTCAGGTTTTAGATCAAATGTATTTTGCTGCACCCAAAATACTTAATTAAGTTTTCTTTAGTTACAATGTTGACTCTTGATGGTTTTGGCAAATAGTAAAAAAACAATTTCTGTTACACCTTGGACGTTATCTGGTATATGAGAAAGAACATAAAGTTGGACATTGCCATCAATTATGTTTGCTACTGGGTTTTTTTTTTGTTTTCAGTACATTAAAAGAATGTAAAACCTTTGATTACTCAGTTTTTGTATGTACATCATTTGCTTTGGCATTCAAAAGATGGTAATTGGGCTATGGGTAGAATAGGATAACCAATAACTCTACATTGTGCTGTATGTAAGATTCATACAGAGTAATCAGGTTGATAAGGCTGCACCATTTCATGATCCATTAAAAACGCTGAAATTGAAATCACTTTACCTTATGACTGTGTAATCACAAAGGATGTCACGACAATTCCCTTGCTCATTTATTATATCAAGTTGTATATGTTACACCCTTTAATAAGCGCTCTAATTGCAAAAACCTAGAGAATCATTGAAGTGAAAATGTCTAATTTGCACTCTGTTCATCCTGCATTACATTGCTTTACCTGCTGTGATAAATCTAGCTCGTTTATCTGAAGGGAAAGAGTTACTTCTGTTTCAGCACTACAGTAGGACTAAGACTTCATATAAGTATGTGAGTGCTTGGGGAAAGATAGTAAGTGCAGAGACATTATTAGGTGAAATATGTTTGTTGCATGTATAAAAAGGCTACATTTATAAAAGTTCACCTGCTGAGATATGATTCTTTATCCCTGAAATATCAAGGTAAATCAGTCCAAGTACCCATTGCTTTTAATGGCATATTTTCCTCCTTGTAAAGCTTTAGTCTTTCTCCTACTTGTAGAGTATCACTTGAAACGCATATTCAAAGAGCCAACTATTAGGAATTCATATCAGGTTCCTTATGCCAAAGCAATGAATGGCATAATTGGAAAGTTGATGATGGCTAATCAATTTAGAGTGGACTGGTGGTAAAATTGTATAACAGTAAATGATTGAAATATTGTGTGATGATTCTACTAGGTGCAAGGAGACAGGAGATAATAATGATTACCACAGAAGCAGACAACGACAAACGTTTAACATGAGTGTTAAATCGAGGAAAATTAGTTTGGACCATTTCATTTATTGTATTGTCTTGTATAATGGTAAAACTACATTTTCTATTTCTGGCAATATATTTAGCATTATATGCACATTATAAGGATATGTGTCAAAAAGTTCATTGATAACATCTGTAACAACAGTCCTTGGGCTTGATTTTCAGAAATGAATATAATTTCTAGTGTTTTGGCACCAAAGATCTATAAGTACTCATTAAGTGTCTTAATCTTAGAAACCTGATGACAGATTGCAGATATATGAGAAAGACATACAAAGAAAATGTGAAAATGTCCACATGCTGCAATTGCTTTCATGTTTTTTACTTTTACAAACGGTAATAACAAAATTTGCTTCTTGGTAAAACTGGGAGTAGGGCTGTGTATTAGCTCCTATAAGACAATGAATTTAAGATAGAAAAGCACACTTTAATTTTCCTATTCATCAATCGAGTATATGCTTGTAAAACCTAAAAAAAACAGTTTAAAACCAACACAAAGCAGTTGTTTAACTAATTGACGATAGACACATTTTTTTTTTAATTATAATTAGGTCCATGTAACGCACATAACACCACAGGTAGCCATGATATAAATGTTAAACAGCTTCCATATGTAGTAAAGATATGCAGCATGCAGACTTTTAGAATGTCAATTTATTAGATAATTTCTTTCTGTAGCTCAAATATTCAAATTTCGTATTATCAAATTGATATTGTAACATATGTAACAAGCTGTTACAGGCTTACGCCCTGAATAACAAAGTGCAAACATTTCTTATTCGATGCATCTTGAATGGTTATATAACATGTAATATGTCTGCAGAATAACAAAGGGGATTGGAATGGAGCAGGCATCGAATATAATTTCTAAGGTTTATGCACCAATGATAATAGATTTATAGGTAAAATGTAAAATAATTTCATTCTTTCTGAAACTCTATCTCTTAAGTAAAGATAATACTATTTTGCTCACTCATTATGTCATGTAACATATGTAATGCTCTCTGATCTTTAAAACTTGGCGACAACTTGCATATCCAAAAGTCTTTATAATATTAGCCACCTTAAAGTCCCAAAACAACGTAAGATTGCCAGCAGCTGCAAATATTTTCACAATTTTAGCTTAAACTTTCAAATTACATTTTCCTTATTTGATATAGTAACGCATGTAACAGACTGTTTCAGACTAACGCCCCAACTTAGAGAGTGCAAACATCCTTTATTCGATGCGGCTCGATTTGTTCTTTAAGAAGGAATTTGTTTGCAAAATTCCCTCGAAGAGATTAAAACATTTTAGGCATATCTTACGTAAAGACAATGAGATTGCCCATTTATTATGTCAGGTAACGGATGTGACAGCCCTTGTATATAAGAAATTTTCCAACAAACTTGCGGATTTATAAGTATTTTTATATAAGCAATTAAATCCCAAACAATAAAAGATATTAATCAACTGTAAATATTTTTTTAAATAATTTTACTTGAGTTTTACTACCACACTTTTCAGCTTAAAACTGGGTAGGGGTAGGGTTGTTTAATTGCACATTCCAGACAAAATATTATAGATAGGAGAACAAACTTTGTTTTTTTCTGTTAGCCAATTGCATAAGCTAGTCAGACATTGTTAAAAACTTTTTTGCAAAATACACAGAGAGGTTGTGAATGTAAATGGTGTTAGCAACACTTGCAATGTTAAATGGGTAATCGGATTTATGTAACGCATATGACACCTTAAGATGCCACAACTTTGTTCAAAAGGCTGTCCTACGTAGTAAGATATCCAGTATGCAGACTATATGAATGACTATTAAAAATAAATATTTTAATATCTTCAATTTGTAGCCTAAACTTTCAATTTACCTTTTTCTTAATTTGATAAGATAACGTATGTTACAGGCTCTTACAGACTAACACTCCAATGCACAGAGTGCAAGCATTTCTTAAAAGACTCAGTTTTTTATTTCCTACAAGATAGGATATGTTTGCAAAATTCCCTAGGGGGGAGCAAACCCATTCTCAGCAATCCTTCTATAACCTAGATATTGTCAATATAAATAGTTATATAAAGTTTGGTCAAATTATGTTCATTTTTTCTCCTGATATGCGCAGAAACGAAATTCTGACATAAATCAAGGGCCATAACGTTAAAAATTTGCAAAACAAGCTAACAATCCCAAGCTATATCTTGTCAATATCAATGCATATACACTTGAACGAAGTTCTAAGTAGCCACTTTTCCATTTCATTTTTCTGACTTAGCGCTAATGTTTTTGAAATTAGTTTTTGCCCAAATATGTGCATTTCAATGGAGTGGTGCTTTGAATGAGTTTTCTATGACTTCACAATTTTTTGGTTCAAAATGCAAAAATCATTTTTTTTTGAAGAAAACAAGGGTTTTGAGTGCATCTTTTTCGAATTGAAGTACATGTGATTTCAAACCCGTCTAGCCGACTTGAAAAAACATCAACACTCTGAATTTTTGCTTATGAACGATTTTTTATGATTTTTTTTTAATAAGTCCATTTTCCACATTTTCCGATATTTTCGAAAATAATGAACTGCACGTACCCGTTTTTTTACAGTTATTCATTCGAGACTAGTGTTCACTCCCGGTTTTATCGTAAAATTTTAAAGATCATTTAAATGGCATATGACGAAGATACTTTTGATTTTTCAAATTCAACAGTGATGCCTATTCATAAACACTAATCCCTGAAAATTTCAGTGCCTTGCCACAGTTAATAAAGCGTACAGAGCAATGCAAAAGTGATAGGCAAATTACATGGTTAAAGCTAAACCTCTTTGATTATGCTGCTGATAGGGGGCTGCCTTCTTGTTAACGTAGAAGAGAAACGAAGCGTTCAATTGTCACAAAACTTTTAATATTTTTTTTTATCTTACATCATGGCTCTTATTAACAGCTTCAAACTAATTAAAATACAAATGCATAACATACCTGAGGACTATTTTATATAACAGTAAAAAGTATGACTTTTTGAAATGAAGGTACCTTTACTCTGACTTGGTCTGTACAAGTCATTTTGAAATAACATAATTTTCAGAGTCTCAAAAAGCTTTGAACCTTTTTATGGAATTAAAATTTTGTAAAAGCGATGTTTACTTTCTGAACAGGCGCAAACATGTGTAGGTGGCTACTTAATTTCGGTTCAGTGTATAAACTTTGGTGAAATTCTGTCAATTTGATCTCAAAATATTGAGCTGAAACGAAACTCTGGCATAAATCAAGGGCCATAACTCTGGTACAATGTGAGAAAAATGATGTGTAACAGTCCCAAGCTAGATGTTGTCAATATGAATGCATATATAAAATTTGGTAAAATTCTGTCAATTTGTTCACAGGACATTGAGGGGAAACAAAATTCTGGCGTAAATCATTCACATTTAACTAATAAACAATGAAATGTTTATTCAGATGGGCAAAAAACATTTCCATCCCTCTTGCCAACTTATTTTTTATTAAAATATATTATGCGATGACTGCTTATCAACGCATTGTAAACTGACTCTCTGTTGAATTGAACACCAATCAACATTAGAAGTTTATTCAAATGATGACTACGTTTTGACGTCATCTGATTTTTTAGCAGTGTTATGTAAAAAGTGGTCCTGTCGGCAGAGAAATTTCTTATAAAGATATTGAATGGGACTATATTGCTGATCGAGTAGCGATTTTTTTGTGAATAAGGATGTGGACCGGCCGTTAACAGTCAGTGAAAACGCTTTTATACCACCTTTACCAACTTTAACATGAAATATCTCGTGATGTGCAAGGTCTACACTAATGTAGGTGGTATAAAATAGTTATACCATGTTTGTCCATCTGTACGTAAGATAATCCACTCGCTAAAGCTCGTGGATTATCTCCACGTACAGGCGGACAACCCATGGAATAACTATTACATAACTCTTGAACCGCACGGTATTATTTGATCAAACTTTGCATACGTATGTTGTCAACATTCGTGTAACCACTTACATGCGTAACAACCTTTTTTTATGGACGTAGCTGTGCTGAGCATCAGTCCAGCCGGTCGTGGTCAGTTAATGTAACTGCTCATAACTCTTCGACCACATGATATAATTGGATCCACTTGCATTCATCTTTATTTAAACATTGTCCAGTCACTGGTATGCAAAACTCGTGACGAGGTTGTTTGGAGAATTTAAAAGGTAGAAATCTGCCGAAAATTACAATATCTACTTTAAATTGAAAAATATAAAAATAAAAATCATCAATAAGAACAATATTTTAAAGACTTGGTATCGAAATTTTGCACGACCCACAGGTGTGCATTTATAATCACTGTGTGAGTCCGTCTGTCCGTTCAATTCGCTTTCCACACATGATACTGGTTAATCTACGTTCACTACGGGTCGTGCACATTACAGTTAGTTGATTAAGCAGTGGAAATCCAGATGTTCTTGACAAACATTTTCAAGAATGGGCCGACATTGTTTCTAATGAACTATCATCATAGGACTATTTTTCTTTTACAATGGCATGAAATATGCACAAAATGTGAACAGGTTTCATATATAGTACTTTTCCATGGGCGGATCCAGAGGGATGAACAGGAGGTCCGGATCCTCATCCCCCTGGAAAATCACAATTGGCTGTAGGTTTTCTTAGCTATTCTGGTACGGACACCCCTCGATGAGCAATTGGACCCATCGGGTCCAATTGCTTCTCGAGGGAGGCCCGTACGGCCCTCTGTGAAATACGTTGATAAAAAATAGGACCCCTCTGACAAAAATGTCTGGACCCGCGCATGCGTTTCCATCGGTCATATATCTTTACCATGCGTGTTACATTTGTACAGAATGCATCACCAAGTGCATATGTACTTACTTTTTAAGTCGTTTTTCGGCTGACACCGTTGTCGGGCGACTTTCATTTTCCTCCGACATAATAAGTTTTCAAATGAAATAAAGAAAAAATCACCACATATCCACTTGTTTAGTTCCTATCTTATTTAAGCTCTTCACTATTAAAAATTGCAAGCTATTCTTGTTTTATAACTATTGAATTCTACACAAATTGAATTCTACGTAAAATGAAATTGAGACATAATCGTTCTATTGTCCTTAAGAAAACCTTTATAGCCAGTCCGTAAATCCTGCTTTAAATCGGACATATGTGCGCTCGTGTCACGATATGAATAAGCCAGGTACTTTTTAGTGTTTTCAAGACGCCCACTCAGCTGCATAGTGGGGCTGACAATCAACATGTGTCGGCTTAAACGTTTTTTTTTTTACTATGACAACATTGTTATGTACATGTATGTGAAAAGTGAAGGTTTTATCGAGACTCCGTAGCCTCAACGTCTGCTATTTAAAAAAGTTCCAATTTCTTATGCGATTACTAAATAAGACAAAATGAGGACAGATCATCCTTCGTGGTTATGGTCTACCCAGTTATATTGGCTTTACATAAATACAATGTATGTGTTCTATCGGTCATGTGGGATCGAATCCATAGTGACAAATGTCATGATGGTGTATGCTAAAATACCAATTGCGAAGACAGGTTTTGTCGCGACGAGGCCCATTATAATACCACTATACGTCATATTATAACTTTCTATACTAGACGATACATATAGACGTAGTATAGAAAGTTATACCATGACGTATACGGGGACGTATAGAAACATTATAATAGGCCTTGTCGCGACAAAATCTGGCTTCGGGGTTTCCAACAAAGCGAGACTCCAACCAGTCTACTGACTCACAGAGACTAGCTAGAAAACTGAAATTTCGTTTGAAGCAAGTCTAGATATGATACTTTCCAACAAGCGAATAACAAAGACGCTGATCATACTGCGCATATGCGCAGGCAGGTCTGCGCCTGTGTTGTTCGCAAAACCCCGAAGACAGGTTTTCTCGCGACGAGGCCCAATTATTATAAATGGCAAATACACTGTATACTGTTTATGTTAAAAGTGTTTAAGCTTTGCCTTATGCGATAATAATGTAATTTGAAATGTTATTGTAAGTTATTGTATGGTTTGTGCGTATGTACGGGAAGATAATCTTTCGTACATACGCACAACCATACAATAACTTTCTTATTGCACCAGCATGCATGTGCATTTTGTAAATTGTGATATATTTGATGTATAAAACTTGAGTATCACTCAAAAGAGTAATAATTTATTTTATTACTCATTTCATTGATATCCCAATGTTTAACTCTTCGTATTCACAAACACATCCTCCCACACCCACTTTGCAACACGTATCTTAAAGAAAATGCACAGGGCCCGGAATTACAATGCCTCCTAAGAGTTAAGGAAGACTTAAGTTTAAGCATTGATTTTTCAGGATGCGAAAAATAACGTTTCAAACTGATTAAAATCAAAATAGTTTTAATTTTTCCACAGATTACAATGATATCTTTGACCACCAATACCACATCTAATTAGGCAATTTATTTAGCATTTACTATAGCATGTTGAAATATCAATACTTAACATAAGTCTTGCTTAAATTTTAAGGGGGCATTGTAATTCCAGGCCCGGGTTTCTGTCGATTTTACCAGTAATTAATTTGAAATGTTTTAATAAGGGACGTTTAAGCACATTCGGGGACATTTAGATTTGGGGGCATTTTGACTTGGGGACGTTTTGACGTACACACACAGGTTGGAGGCAGAACCGGAAGTACGCTACTGTGGGGAGTTTGATTTCAGTATATCCAAAGGGACTCTTACATGGTATGAGAAATTAACATGGGAGTCTGCCCACGCTTGGAATTTGATAATATTATGTTATTTAATTATCTGGGGTATAATTTTTGTATTTATGGCGCATTTGGGTTTTTATGCAATTTCATTACTAATTTATGACGTCATGAATGATGCTACTATAATACCTTAGGGTACCCAGTTTTAATCACTTCTAAAGTAAGTGACATATCATGTAACGGGCGCAGAAATGTTTTATTAAATAACTATATTATTGATAAATTCGTTGTTACTAAAAACGGCTCTGTATGTATTAAGATATTGGGTGGGCATTCATTTTATGGCATGGTACCCCAATTTTCAACTGTATATTTTGTATTCAGTCAATTTTGGAATCAATATTTTTACACGTTGCGGTCCTTGTCAAGATATCATTTCAACATATAAACTATTCATATATGTTAAGAATATGTAGACCAAATTTCATGAAATTCAAGAACCAGTAACATATTTTTCAACTTGATGTAAACACATGGCCCTAATTCATCGAAATGTAAAAAATACAATAATTATGTTTCAGTATAAAAAATACTTGAATACTTGCTTAGTTTGAATCACCATGCTAGTACGTTTATTGGCAGAAGTTGATATGTTCAGGGTTTTTCCCTATTATGAATTGGAAAAGGGAAAAAAAATATTCTTTGATATTAAGTGCCACGATTCTTATTTAATGAAGTGCTTACACAATAATATTAGCCAAAATGATAAAAATGGTGACACCTGTACTTAACACATCTAGTTTCTAACGTTAAAACTACATCTAACCGATGTTACACTTAATATGTAACATTATTAAGAATTTTAATTCATACAGAAGAGAAACCTTATGACAAGTCAGTTCATAAACTTTTTAAGGCGAAGAACCTTATATATATATATATATGATTTTATAATTGTAAGCCTCATTAATGACCTGGTTCACAAAAATAACCCCTGTCAAACCTTTCGGTTTAAATTAACCATTTTGGTCACTGAGAACTCTTGGATTCAAAGGTATTGCTAATTTAATGCTTAAATCTTCTCTGTTCATTCTGTTTTGTGAAACTGGTGCTAATTTCCATCATATAGCAACATTTATACTTTAGCTGGCTGTATATTCTAGGCATTCAAGTTCGTTTCTGGACCTCGCTTATTCATGTAGAACACTGTTCTATGATACCTTTGATAAGACTCTGTTACACTTTATCCTGGTCATGGAACCAAAATGTGGTTCCTCTAGTTCAGTTGGGATATAAAGGAAATATTTGGTCTTCTTGTTTTCACACGTTTATTGTTAGGATATTATGTTTCTTAAACAATACCATGCAGGACTTCAGGAAGTGATACACATTGTCTTGGCGCCATAGTGCAATGACATAAGGACATGCCCGTCGGCATTTCTGACCATTGAATCATTGGAAATTGTCTAAACATGTCTTTTTTTTAAGAAAAATGGAAGTAGATTAAAAAAAACTCCTTATGTCGAGTTATTGATTCATTTCAACTAAATAATTAATTTTGCTAAATGTGACCTATACCCATAAGAGGTAGGAAATGACAACGTTCTTCAATGAACGAACAGGCACATTTCGAGCGTGACTTCAACATAGCTGTTGGCATGACTAAGCATTGGCGTAGCCCCCTTTACGCAGTATACGCAAGTGCGTAATAAAAATAGTAACACCCAACGGGAGCTTACCTTATGCGGTAAAAGTGATTTTCGATATCTTAAGGAACTGCTCTTTAAGGAAAGAATTCGCCCCCTCTAGGAGCAAACTCTTTCCTTTAAGAGGAGTTCCCATCTTGAAAAGGGACGTAATTGTAGAGAATCATTCCTTATACAGTAGTCTCCATTTGATGTGCGTAACTTTTTCAACGTTCTGGCTACGCCATTTCTAAGTACAGATACATACCTTTTATAATACGCTAGTCTCGCCGAAAACTTTGCCCTCTCCTTCATCAAATTCATAGAAATCGGTGACCGACGTCTTTCGATCGTACAAGGCTGCAAAGTAGATTTATCCATAGGATTGAATTACATGCTGACCGTTGATAGCTGAATGATCCTGAATAACTCAAAATTACATCAAACTAGACAATTCTGCAACACAATACGTAAATAGCAGCACTTTGCAGCAATTCCTATATAAATTGTTCCTTCATAAAAAATCGCTCTTTAATTTCCTGTAAGCAATTGTACATGTGTACATAGTGAGTCGCACCAAAAGAAAGTTAGCCTCGCGTTGTATGTCTTAAGACAATTTAACTATCTTCAGATGATTGAAATATTCCAGAAAGCTACATGCACAGACAATAAAGGCAGGGTTGTCCATTGTATATATTAAGGGTTTACATGTTATAATTTCCCAAAATGTGTTATTCTTCTTTCTCCGAAGTTTGATATTGTCTTAGCACACAAAGCAGACTCTGATGAAATGACGCAAATTCATCTGTGTCTGCACTGTTTGTAAAAGTACCCGTTTAGGACTTTCTGTTCTAGAAAAGGGTACATGAGCAGTATGTACAAGATCCTCCATGAACATTTCGCGCGGCAGAACAGCATGGACATTAGCCAGGCATCAAAGTGCCTTTTTTCATAACATGTATCAGCTACCAAAAGTGATAAAGAAGAAAGTTTGACAACTAGAATATTGAAAATCGTTCTTTTCCGTATTTACACCAGACCAGACATGCCACTCATACGGATATATACTGACGTCAACTAAAAACGCCTCACCCATTATCACTGATTTCTTAGCAATGATATACAAAAATGAACAGCCACGTACTGCTTCTTTATGTAGAGGTTGGGCGATGTCGTAAAATGACTTTAATTTGATATGCAGGTAACCCGTTATTCCGATGACGTCATACAGGTTCAACGTACACATGACGGCATTATGCATCGATCGCTTATGATTTCAATTTGCACCCAGTTTGTGCCGTCAATGTTTTGCTAACCAATGAACAAATTTTGGATCATCTTTTCAAACAGTTGTGCTTGCAAGTAATAAATTGATGAAATTATGACGTCATATTAAAGACAAAATGTAAGGTCCGTTTACGAAACTTGCTAACATTCTCGTTTTACTTTAAGTAATTGAAAAAATGATAAGAGGGTACATTAGGTTATGTACACAGAACAAGTCGCATGAAATTACGTGATTTAAATGATCTGTAACGCCCAATGGCTAGTCTTTGGTCTACGTTAACGTCACCCAAAACGGACGTCTGGAACACGTGCCAGATTGCGTTTTCCTAGCAATCTTCACTGGTTGAAGACTAAAGACTTTTGGCAAATAATTCGTAACAATATTTCACCCACTTTGCAAAGTCATGACGTTTAAGTTTTACTGAAATGCATGGCGAAAAGGTGGGTGGGGTAAGTTGTTTCGGTCAGCAGACGCATACAAACATTGTCTGAACATTATAAACGCTTTTTTGGTAAAATAGAGACTGTTTTACAATGGTAAAACACGTTTTATTTGTCAACGGATTGTGTCTGGAAACAAAGTAAATATGCTAAAATCTTGTGTCGCACGAAACTGGTGACCCCTGTCTCAAACCGAGGTTCTTTTTCTCAGCCTCAACTATTCTTTCAGCATTTTTTTCATGAGATATGCTTGACTTGTAAGATGTTATAATGCACTAAAATTCATAACTTATATCGGATCAGTCTAAGAGATATTCACGTTTACTTTTAGATGAGGCGTTTGTTTCTTGACGTCAGTATACATGTGCACGTACTTGAGAGCGCGGTGGCTCTGTGATATAGTGCTTGATTCAAGAACAAGGGGTTCGGGCCTCACCCGAAGCATTGCGTCGTATCATTGACAGTTTATCCTCTGCTTAGTACTGGCTCAACCCAAGAAGACCCGTCGCGACATGACTGAAGAACTGTTGGCTGAGATGTAAATTATAAAAACAAAAAAATACGGGCTGACTGTAAAGTTATACAACCTGTATGTATCGCTTCTCACAGAAAGAAAATAAATGAGCCGTCACATGTGATTTCCAAAAATGTGGCATTTTGACAAGTGTAGACACAGACGGGCCTGTGCAGACTCCCTTTAAGCTTAGAAACTCCAAATGCTGTTCAGTCAGTAGCTTATTCAAGCGACTAGCAAAGGCTCTGATCAGATTGCGCGTATGCGCAGGTCGATCTGAGGCTTTGCTGGTCGCACATACCACATTGTTGGAAATCTTGTGTCATTGCTCAAATTTATGAATAGTACATGTACCAACGTTTTGAATCTTTGCAGCATTTTTCCAGCTTTACCTTTAAGGCAACACCCACATACTGCCACAAACTCTTATGATTACTTCATAAAATTTATTTGCTGTTCTGTGATACACATGTATTCAGATTGTTGCACCCATTGCCTCATAGAGACGCCTTTAATTACTTTTGCAAACAGATCAGATCTAGATTAGGCAGCTCTTGTAAGATCAGGTTCTACTCTGTTTGCTTATGGAAATATTTTGTACCTGACAAGTAATTTCTTTTTTTCTTTGTACAAACGTGAACGTTTCTTTATATAATTATTCATAGCGGGTGGAGCAACAGCTGTCGTTGTGCCGCGTGGAATTGGTAAAACTTCACCCCGTACATCGATAGAGTGTTGATATTTTTTTCTTCATATTCTAGTCCACCTGGAATAATGGGTTCTGGCGGAAAGCAGAATACCCCTTAAGGCGGTGCCTGGGGGCTTGAGAATTGTTGCACTTTCCATTAGATCATATGAACAGACTCAATAAAACCGAGTCTGCTGTTTTCTAATATTGTAGATTGTCTCTATTTCTGAAGGATCCGTTTGTTTTCCGGATTATTTAGCATGAATATTTATGAAGGAAAAGATTAAATACGCCGTATGTGTGTCAACGAACTGTTTGTTTTACTATCTAGGTATTATCGTGGTTGATGTAATAGAAAATCACAATCAAAGCAGATTAAAGATTAAAGAAAATATTATCATTTGTAGAATGAAAGTACTCTGCCTTTGTTTACTTTGAATGATAAAAGGAAAAGTCATCGATGATTGGCTTTATTCGAGTATGACGTCATTGGGACTTCGTGTTAAAAGGGTATTTCACTGACCTGATTTTTCCCAAATATAACAAGTATTTGTAATGGACAGTTAAATGGGTATTTCACTGACCTGTTTTCTCCAAATATAACACGTATTTGTAATGAACAGAGCCATAATTTTAATAATGTTAAATGATCCATAATTATGGAAGTGATACTTATAAGATTGTCTAGAGGATAAGGGAGGGGGGGAAGGGTCCCAATTTCCCAATTTAGCAAGCAAAATTCCCCATATCCCATACCATTTACATGTAATTATTTAGACGATGTTCCGATATATTTTGACCAGTGCCTCTGTTATCCAAAACAATCATAAATGTAAATCCCAAATATCCTAAATGACCACGTGCAGAAAGTTCATAATCCGGATTTCGATCTGCCTAGCACCAGAGCATAGTTATCAGTGATTTGCGATTGCTAACCATTTTCTCACATAAATAGCCAGTATCCCGAAATACCAAAACAAGCTCACTTACCGCAGTTTTTGAAACATAATTTGAAAAACTTGCCTTTTGGGAAATGCTAATTTAAAAATTTCAAACATGGCTTTATATTGCTGTCAGACCGCTTCATTTTCGTATGATTTCTCAGAGATATTTTGGTCGGGGATATTTTGGTTTATCGTTTATGAAATACGAGAAATTGCAGTGAAAATGCTTCTTTAAAATGTGTGTTTCTTTGCTTCAGGGTATATTTACATAGTTATGACGTCTGTGCTTTTAGGCTTCATTATTTTCAAATGATCTCGTATTCCGCTACAATTGTCATATTACGATATATTAACCCCTTGTACATGTATACTGGATACCCCTTAACGGATATTTTGACAAACAGTGAAGACCCAGATGAAATGCAGCATAATGCTGCATTTCATTAGGATCTGCAATGTTTGTTAAAATTAAAATAACCTTCAGGGTCAGAATTTTAACAAACTTTAGAAATGTCTTCCTGTGACCCTTTCATGTAACAATATGTATGGGAAATCCCATCAGAATGCAAATGGTTCATAACTGAGCACCATACATTTTGTTTATCTATAGACTAGATTGTACTGAATGGAAACACAAATCTCAATGGTCGAAAGGTTTTGAGTTAAAAACTAATTTAGGCTGTTTACGTTTCCCATAGCTTAAAACTATACTTCCAGGGCGGGGCTTCTTGGTGGATCCCTTTTGTTCTTTAAGTTCTTGTTTGTCATGTTTTCTTGTCTGTTCATTGCAGCCCTGTGGTTACCTGCTGGGAAAGGGCTGACCTTTTGGCTATCTTGTATGTGATGTTTTACTGTGTTTTTGTCACTTTCCTATGGTGTGTCCTGGGTCAGGTGTTGTGCTTGATTGTATCGATTCCTGATCCTTGCCTTCTTTCTTACTTTGTTCATAATAACTTTGTTATATTATTCTTAGCATATACCAAGCTTTTGTGAAAGCTTACATTTGTTATAAACGACCCACTGTTGCAGTTGTGCTTGAAAATCGCGAGTCCTTCTATCTCTCGTGAATGTAATTATAGAGAAACAAGTTGGCTGATTAAAAATAGGCAACCAATATGTCAGTGCATAAGCATGATTAATCTCTGTTAAGGTGAAAGAAGTAAAATATATTTGGTAACTGTAATAAATAATACTGTGAGCAGGGGGGCGGGTACCACAATTAATTTTATGGAAGAGAAGCAAAGTTGACCGATCCCCACAGACCTTAAGAGATGACCAATCAAGCTCATCAAGTATATCGCTGACATGGGTTTCGCAGTGGCTCAGTAGTAGAGTGCTTGGCTCGAGACCGAAGGGCCGCGGGTTCGAGCCTCACCGGCGTCACTGCGTTGTGGTCCTTGAGCAAGACGCATTTATCCTAGCTTAGTACTGGTTCAACCCAGGAAGACCCGTCCCTGTTTAACTGAAAGATTGTTGATGGGACGTAAAGAATCAAATCAAACAAAAAACAAAAGCATGGGTTTCACAATCCCCTTCAGGTCCACATTTGGTTAATCTGGGTCTTAAAGTAAGAGTTCCAAATATGCGCTGCCTACTCCATTTTAGATAGAATCATAGTTTTTTTTAATTTAACTGCCGTAGTACTTTTACAATGTATGTGCAAATTCCAAGTTCCTGCGAAGGAAACCACATAAAGTGTCTTTCAGAGATATGCTGGCACTAAGCCATGTTACCAGTGATGGTTATAAAGAGGTGTTTTGCTGCCTAAACATTTTCCAAAACGTAAGTGAGCATGGCTAGGAAATTCCACAATCACAGACTTCAACCCAACCCCCTGCTCCGTGAGGAAGATACACAGAACACAGAACAGAACAGAACTTTATTGAAAACTATACATCTCAGGCCACTCACAGGTCATAAAACAGTAATGAAAAAATATCCTTTAATGAACCTTTATATTGTTGCAACGGTTCATAGCCTCATGAACGACACAAACATGATAGACAGCTGCCAAGCTCACATGCCCGTGTAATACGCTTCGAACATCGAGCTAATTCGCCAGAAGTGACACTGGTGTTGTGAATGACAGCGAGCCACACCCGAGTCGCACGTGCAAAGCAAGCCTCTTGTTTGCCCCAATCGGCTGTCCGTATTCACACTGGCTGTTCTGCGTTACCGTTTTACACTCCGACAGAACCGTTAATACGATTTCATATTAACTACAAAACTAAATTATAATAATTTCTATGTTTAGGTATTATAATAAAATGTAAATTTAAGCAATAAATTCAATGTTTGGTCTGTTCATGGAATCATGTATACTTCGGGTCTCTTGCAAAGTTAACGCGAAGCCGTTCCGGCTTCACTTACTTTGCAAGAGATCCGAAGTATTCATGATTCCATGAACGTTCCAAAAATTGAATTAATTTCTTAAAAGTAAACAACTCTTCCTCAGCAAGGATTCCTGCACATTTCAGCGCCTGACAAACTCGACCCCTAACAAATTTAGCTCCTACCATCTCGGACAACTAACTCGACCCAGAACCGAACAATTGTATCAGGATGCTGGATAGTTTCATTGTACATGTGCTTAATCACAGTACGGTTTTACCTGTTGGATTTCTTTTGTTCCGGTTTTCAGTTTTTTGTACTGTTGAGTCCTTATATTTACTTTATCTCCTTTATATATCTTGATTAATATGTTCTAGGTGATGATGTATGGATAAGTAAGGGGTCTCTCATGCAAATCAAAAATATATGTGTCTTGATCCAAATCTGCACTAAAGGTGAGTTTTGCGCGCCGTGAAACTGGTTTAAGCCCTCCAGTAAAATATTTTAACTGACCCTTTCTATGGCGGTACTTCTTTTGCCGATCATTTGTGTTATTTATGTCTTGTATTTGTCATCCTTTCGCGTCTGCTCATTGCTGCCGTGTGGTCACCCGAGGGGTTGGGCTGGGCTTTTTGCTTTTGTTTGTGATGTTAATTGTGATTTTTGGTATCCTGGGATAGGTGTGGTACTTGATTGTATAGATTCCTGATCCTTGCTATCTTTCTTTCTTTGTCTATTTGTTATTCGAACCGTTGACAAAACATTCAGTTCCAAATAACCAGCATTATCATACAATCATGCAGTTCCAAATCTACCAACTGACTGTGAATTGTATAAGAAATGTTTCTTTGGTCTACATTCCATACTGTTATTATCGCTTTGTATGCTGGGTAACTTTTCATGGTTTTGTTGTCATTGACGCTAATCTACCCTGTGTGCAGAGCGACCTTGTTCGTATTATGATTTTTTTTTATGTTTTTATTGTGTGTGCGTAATGGGTATAGCTTTTAGGTAGTACGATGTTGTCTTCAAAAGTGACTATTACAAGAGGTAGGTGTAGCAACAATGGTCATGTTTTTTTTCAACAATGGAGCACATGTAAAGAAAATAATAACGTATATATAGAGAATCTTACATGAGTGCTCATGTGTTATATAATTTATTAAGCGAGTTGGCGAAGAGAGATAAAATGCGAGGCTTGTCGAGCATTTTATCTCTTTTTCGCAACGAGTTTAGTAAATTCAATAATACAAGAGCACGAATGTTAGAATTTTATCATATGACATTAAGGTAACTTCTGTAGGCCTACGCAACGTTGTTATGGACGTCATAACGTTTCCCGAAAATCCGTAAACCACTAGTGGTTTATCGATTTTATTGCATGGCGTTATTTCACTCCCAGACGCGATGTCATATGATAAACAGTTTTTCCCAACAGCTCCATTTAAATTGGGCCTCGTCGCGAGAATAACTGTCTTCGGGGTTTCAGACAAAGCAAGTTTCAAACCAATCTCCTCAGCTACAGAGACTAGCTAGAGAATTTTAATTTCACATCTAGCAAGTTTACATATGGTACTTTTCAAATAGTGAATAATAAAGGTGCTGATCAGACTGCGTGGAATCGCAGGCTGGTCTGCGCCTTTGTTGTTCGAATACCCCCGAAGACAGGTTTTCTCGCGACGAGGCCCAATTAATCTAAAATCCAACCGGCGTCATATATTACCTAGGGAATTGCTCAAATAGTTCATACAAAGATACAATTTTCCTGACTGGTTTTCATGTTCTTTCTAGTTTTACAATCATCTCGCTGGGGAAAGACAAAATGGTTGATTTATTATACTTATCTTTGTTATGTCATGTAGTTGGTATTGGACTGTATCTCTTCCTCATGGTGCAGTGAGCTGGTCTGCAGTGTGCGGTTGTTGCACATTTCCTGGTCATAACCACATAATGCAGACCAACCCACGGCACCACGAGCAAGAGCCACAGAATACCAACAGCGACAAGACATCAGGAAGACAATTGAAGAAAAGCAACCTGCTCTCTCATCCTCATCAAGATTATTGTAGAACTAGAAAGGACACTAAGTACTGCATAACAAAACAAGGATTAAAACAGAACTACCACAGATAATGGGAGAAACATAAAAAAATATAAATCAACAACAACATAACCACCGCCTTAGAACGGTCAGCAGCCTAGTCACTAGGGGGTTAAAATGCATTTTACTGGAGCCATACCTTTACCTGGTAAACCACGACACCGAAAAACAACACATACACTCGCCATAAGAAGAGCGTATCCAAGGCAATCATCCTAAAGCAACCATCTCCTCACATTAAAAAGATGATCGCGAAACCAATAACGGTATAACTATTATATAGTCCGAGAGCCCGCAATAGGATTAATCAAATGGTTGATACCAAACGGTTTGAAGGTGTGTTCTTATGTAGAAAAGTGTGCTGATTTCAAAAATCAAAATCTTAAAAATCGGCTGGTACGCAAAAGTGCTATGCGCAACAGAATATCCCTGGGGTAGGCAATATATCAAAATAGCCCTAAAATGGGGGTATCCTTGTAGTTCTATAATTTAGACCATGTATTATTTGTAGTAAAATGCAAATTTTGGCAGCAAGCATTATATAATGATCAATGTTCAATATAAAAAAGAATAAGACATGCCAATTATTATAATACGCTTTCTAACACTATAATATAGCAAATATAGCAAAGTATAAAGCCCACAACTAATGACTTTTGTCTCTGGTTATTGAATGATTTTTAATTTGTTCAAAGCTGCATAGTCTGTAACTTTTGATATTTTAATTTTTGAAATAATGTTTCTATTTTTCAAGAACACAGTAAAAAAACTAAAATTCAGGTATACATTTTACCAATTTCGTAAATCTTTACAAATTATACGTATCAAAACAACAGCATTTATGTTAAAACTTACCTGTCTATAATTATTGGAGGGACGCAAATAATTACCAATATGAGAAAAACACACCTGTTTTATAAGATAATTCTCTTTTCCGTGCAGTTTTCAGCTATAGTGAACAGATATATTGTGAAAACTTAACTTAATTCTGCTTTTACAAATGATTTAAAAAGAAAATATTTTTTTTCGAAAAATGTTCAAAGTTACAGAGTATGCAGCTTTAAGCAAGAACAGCTTTATAATGCAATCTTATGTAATACAATGGTGTTCATTTTCAAAAAAATGATAGAGTATGGTCAAGTAATGAAAAACTCACAGACTGCAGGCCAACCCGGCATGGCACCGTGAGGAAGGGACACAAAGTAGGCATAGTCCAAGCTCTTACCGTACAATATAGGTATATTTCAAATTCCTTTCAATGTGAATAAATTATGCTTAGATAAGACTAAGATTCTCCTGGATATTGGCCCAATCCTATTAATTTCTAAGCTGTGAACTCTGTGTTTAGCTATCACCACATGGCCAGCCGCGACTGACCAGACTGCGCTGGTCAATATTCCACATGACTTCTATTCTATGTACTAGGAATTGCATAATAATCCCAACCTTCACGGATAACCCCTATAACACTCTTTTGCTGAGTCTTAATTAAAAGAATGGATGAGTTTGAAAAGAATAAGTGAGTATGATCAGGAAATACTACAATCACACACTGCAGACCAACCCACAACACCGTGAGGACGATCCACAACACAAGAAAAGTAACAAGACATCTATGGAGAGGTATGAGCATTACACAGATCTTACTAGGCCAGGGAATACGATAAAACAGCAGCCTTCTGGATTATGTACATTGACCTTGTAGAGATCTATCTTCTTTTCAACAGAACCTGCACCACAAATGATTTAAAACTTTTCACTTTCTATCTATGTAAATTGTGTGCAATTATATTCTTTGGTACAAGTTGTCCTTCTTTACAGTGATGAGGCACACCAAGCTGCGTGTGCAATGTTGGAGACATGGGCTATGTACATCCGACGAATGACCAACCCATTCTTAAGGACCTCAGTTGATTGGAATTTAGAGCAGATATCAATGCTAATGTTCCATCCATACTAAAGGGGAAGGCATCATTCAGTTAATTGGTGAGTGCAAGAAGGAAGTGTATAGTGACTAGGCAGAGGCACAGATAAGCCGCTGTTTGGGGTATTTAAGCAATTATATTTGTGAAAAAGCAATTATTTCCATGAAGGGGTAACAAAAAGCAATTTAATTTTGGAAAAAGCAAATGTTTTCTAAATGAAGGGGTAAAGAAAAGTAATTAAATTTTGGAAAAAGCAAAAGAAAACTAAAATAAACTCTTAAATATGAATACAACCCATCATGGTAGCACACCTCCTGTTCTGCATTATACTTTTGTTGTGATGTTCTCCTTTGTCACAGTAATTTACTTTTTCTATTTTGATAAAAGCAGGTCATTCGTCAGATACTGGCTAAAGTATTTGCGCAACGTACTTTGATCTGTGTGTTTCTTCCCTTACTATGATTAGGTACTTATACTTGACAGCAAATGAAACGCATATTATCCAATATCCATTTTATACCAAAAACTCTTATTAAATTTTACCCTGAATGATATGAACATGTTTTAACGGACTCGTCTGTTCGTTCCAGACCATTTTTTTCGTCATAACACGGTTAATTATTATTTTTGTTAATTAATGCAAAAAACGCAAAAACAGCGCCGTACATTGGAAAAAATCATGATTTGAATCCGATTCCATTGCATGTCACTAGAACATAATGTAACAGATAAGAAAACAGTATAAAACTTTAAAATTCAGTCCAAACATAACTGGAAAAGAGTTGACTGGACGTAAAAAACACATCAAACAATACAATGTACGCGGATGGTTTTCAAGGATAATTACCTTCATTAACCGGCAACAAGAATCTGCTGGACCTCAACAAGCATCTCATTGATACATTTCTGCTAATACACGTCCAGTATGTTTGTCAAGGTACATATACATACATGTATAGAATGTGGTTAATTGTTATTTGATGTGACAACACCTGATTACCGATACAAATACATTTGCCCTAACCTGCATTTCTTCTCGCTAACAGTCATTCGGTTGCTTGGTTGTGGTCAGATTCCTGATAAAAAAAAGCTCAGCCAAATATCAGACTTCTGTCACACTTTGTCGGGCTTCTTGTCAGATTAAGCCAGAGACCATGGTCATTGGACGGTCGAAGAGTTGTTTTACCTAAACGAATCTGATTGACTAATATATGATATACCTACCATGAGTCCAAAAATGGGGTGACTTGAATAATAATAATAATAAAAAAACAATACACTGAAAAAATAGTAAGTGAGTTTGATCAGGAAATACCACATTTACAAACTGCAGACAACCCCGTGGGACCACGAGGAAGAGCCGCTTAACCATCACGAGACACCAGGAAGACATATTAAGTAAAGCAACCAGCTCTCTCTTCCCCATCAAGATGATTGCAATACTAGAATGGACATAAAGTAACGTACAACAAAACATAGAACAATTACAGACTCCCACAATGAGAGAAACAATAAACAAAAATTCAACAACAACAGAACCACCGCCTTAGAACGGACAGCAGCCTAAGCCACCGGGGGGCTTATATGCATTTTACTAGTACCAAATCTTCGCCCTAGATTCTGCTGTTGTTGAAGCACAGGAAATGTTCAGCTCGCATGGAGGCCATCTAACTAATGCAATGTATCATCATGGGGAAACACTCTAATTAAATTAACACACCATGATGAAACAAAGAAAAGGGCTCATGACTCACAGATAGTCAGAGCTAAAGAAAACCTCAGGTTGAGCCACGGTGGGTCCAGCTACAGCCAAGCATCAGGCATCAACCCACCGATTAAAGCTTTACGTCAGAGCCGTCATAGAGTCTGAGGCCTGACCCACCGTCGTGCAATTAAAGAGGAAACCAAAGCTATAAACCGTGATTTGGTTTAGAACTAGGCATGCAGACTGTCGCATTATATCCAAGTTATATCCAACCCTTATATAGCGTTTTACTATCTTTTTGAATTGATAACTAAAATAAGGTTTTCCAACAATTCGTTTGAATTTATATACTTAATCACCATAAAATATCGGTTCTGATATGCCTTGTTGCAGAAGAGTTTTTAACCCAATGTTGTATTTAACAATTAACTCTGAGTGTCTGCGGCAGAATTTAGAAAATGCTTTTCGAATTTTATGATTTTATGACTTTTATGAATTTTAAAACACTCTAAAGACATCAAAGGCGACAACTCTCTCTCTCACACACACACACACACACACACACACACACACACACACACACACACACACACACACACACACACACACACACACACACACACACACACACACACACACACACACAATACTATTTATATGAGAAAGTAAAAGATGCTTGAAAATTCCAGTGTGCTTTTCTGTACAAGTAATATGTTGATGAATTTTTGTGTGTGTTTTTTTTACCTTTTCTTTCACACTTGCCAACATTCCTTTTTTGTTTACAAGTGTCATTCAATTTTTTTTCTGAACATATTTTGTAGAAGATACAATTTAAAACATCATTATATAGACAGTATGATTTTGTGGTGAAAAGCTATGTTAATACACTGTGTTAGACCGCTGTGCGTTACATGTTATAAGTATGCTTCGTATGAAACATGCATGCTCGATTACGCGTATAATGTATATTATGTTTCTGAAATAAATAATAAATAATGAAAAAAGTTTTCTATTTTAAAAAAAAGCCCAAAGTGGTTTCTCTCAGCAGACAGAGAAACACTTTAACGTTTAAGACTTTGACTTTAAAATAAAATGAAGACGAAAAAAGTAAGATATAACACAGTTATTATCCGACAAAATCTTCTCTCGCACATCAGATCGGGATTTCCGTTGTTTTTACCATGTGTGATCTCACATGCCCGTACATGTACCAGCCTGTGGAAAAGATAAAAACAGCCACACGTCGTTTCGTGACGTCGTTGTAATGTTATAATGACGTCACCATGTCGCATCTCAGCGTATTCAGGATTTTCTGGAAGTATTTTTCATGTTTTGCATATTTTAGTGGTGAACAAGGAAAATAATCCATCATTCGTGTGAGTATGGAATAGAAAAAGCCTTCCCTTGCGATCACCGTTTGGCATCACTCGGCAAGCCTCGTGATGCCAATCGGTGATCCTCGGGACGGATATTTCTACCCCGCCCTCACTCATGATGGATTCTTATATTCTGCCCACGTTTCTCAGATGTTAATTGTACCCATGTAATCGTTTAGTTGACCCTCGTTTGTACTACTCATAAGATTCTTTACGTTTGTGTAACACGAAAAAGGTGTCATAAAAGTGTGATATTTCAAGAAACATTTGTGCGTTAAGTATCCTTCAGCTGATTTGTGAATTCTTTATTGACTTGATTGCCTACTTCTACCTACGCTGTTTGACCTGTTTCTTATATACACAAGAGAATCATCAACTAATATAGCTTATTTCTCAACCAAAACATATGTTGTGGGTACTCAAAAGAACCGTCTCAATGAGACGGTTCTTTTGAGCACCCAAAACATCATGTTAAAATTGATGGGTAAGAAAATATTGACAATTTTACGTTATTTTTTTTTGTTTATCTAAATCTGTGTGGAACCTGTGCTAATTGCACAGGTTTCATATTTTGTGAATTTCACACGGTCGTATATCTCCAAAAACACTGCGTTTGGTTTTTGAACATTTTTCACCTTAAATATTTACAACCATGCAAGTACCAGCTTAGCAAAAGCATAGTTCATGAAATCAAATTTGGTGAAATAGCTGTCATGTGTATATATAGGTATTTTAATACTGATTGGCAGATTGAGATGTTTTACAGAGGCAAAGCTAATGGTCATGATTCTTGATAAATGTATATGAGCCGCGACATGAGATTTCTAACAATGTGGTATGTGCGACCAGCAAAGGCTCAGTCCGGCCTGCACATACGCACAGTCTGATCAGAGCCTTTACTAGTCGCTTGAACATTCTGTGAATATTAAGTTACTGACTGAACATCATTTGGAATTTCTAAAGCCCAAGTTACACATTCAGGATTTTGGCCACGGTAGACCTACGATTCACCCCGATTTATCAAGTCGTGATGCATCGGCATGAGTCGTAGCAGCACCGAAGAGACATTGGCGCGAGTCCTAGTAGTAACGTAGTGATTCGTAAAGAATCCTGGTGATTCGGGAACCTCCACGACAAGACTTCGACAAGTTTAAGGACATATGTTACTAAATACTTCCCATGTTGAAATATCTTCAATACTTTGCATACAGTTTGTTTTATGCATGGACTATCCATTTATGAAATAAAAAGGATATGTCACCGTGCTTATTTTTTCAGAATCTCATATTGAAGTTTTCAGCATTTGATCAATTTTCTAAAAATATAAAATAATAACACTAGTCCTAAATATCGAGCTAAAACGGTTGTAATCTTCAGCCAGCTTCTTTCTTTTAACTTAAATTATTGCCCATGACCTCAAACCTTTTAGAAAATGTGCAAGCTGATTTGTTGTCCCATGCTGTGACAAGATACTGCAGGATATATTTTGTGAATTCGTCGAAAATTGGAATTTGTTTTTAGAAAAAATCATGTAGTGAAAAATCTGATGTTGTAAATCTTAAAAAAATATTTTCAATTCATTGACTATTATAATACCTTTCAGAAAAAAAGAATAAAAATGTGGGGTCACCGAACTAATTCTCTTTCAAGAGGGCCAAATTTAATACCACCCCCATAGGTTTCATGCGTAATTCACTATAAAAAGTTCAGGTTTTCCATTTCGGTCATTTTGATGGTGCAATTATACTAGTATATGAAGCAATTTAGCATTAAAATGTTAAATAAGAAAGAAAAAAAAACACTGAAAATATGTGTGCTCTGGGGGATCGATCCTGGTCCTCTAGCTTTGTAGCCAGAAACGCTAACCACTAGGCCACGAGGTCAGGTCGTGCGCCGCTCTAAATACATGTAACCGTATAAATAGTAGAGACTCGGCCACTATCGTATTCGTCAACAGTGTAATTGTTCGACTGAGCTACATTTATCTGTCTTTGGTACTGAGACGATCAGTTCTGATAAGATGTTAAAAGATGTTTCGGACACACTTTTATTACTTTATTTTGTCAAGAAAATGTCGAGCACCGATATGACATAAGAATATCGTTAAGCTGTGTTGATCCGAATCCGTTAAGGGTCGAAAGACAGGACCCAGACAACTTTACCCGTTTCCAGACGCAGGAAAAGTGCGCATTGGAAATAGCCGCATACATGTATGTCTTTAAACCGTTTAAACTCGTCGGGGTGAATCGTGTCCGATTATGGGCGTGGCCTAAATCGTAGTTCTACATGTACCGTAGCGGGATCGGGATCATTCCTAGTCGCACCGTGGTAGTATTCGTGGTCATTTGTGGCGAATCGGGTTATCACTGACAGAGGACTCTGGTATAAATACAGAGGTATCATTGCTGAATATCATTTTCAAAAGTGAATTTGAGTGAAGCGCATCATTGATTATGTCCAGAGACTTCCAATTGCTAATTTGCAGCTTGAGCTGGACAGAAATGCCGCACAAGTGAACGTAGTAGTTGCACATAAAAATTACCTATCACCACAAGCAAAATGCAACTTATACAAAGGGAGCTTTTCATATTCAGGTGTTGTAGTCTGGAATAGTCTTCCAACTAATATCAAAGTGGCATCATCACTAGAAACATTTGTAAGGTTATGCACTGAATGGCTAAAAATGTAACGTAGCATTACATTAAATTTTAGTGATATAGATTTTGCAATTATTATTTAGAAATTGAATTTATAAGCCTTTGTCGTCATATGGTCATTATGTATTGTATAGATGCTTGTGCTCTCTTTCCCCCCCCCCCTCTCTCTCTCTCTCTCTGCATCATTGTGTTGTATATATTGTTTTAACTTACTGAAACGAGCCAATCAGATCACAGCCAGCCATGTGAATATGGTACTTATCGAATTTGTTTTTGTGAGTGGTTGCGAGGGACCAGGCATGATGGTATTGTCGCAATCTATCCTGGACCTTGCGATTAACTCATTTATGATATACATCTCGATAGTATGAATCTAGATCTTTAAGTAAAGACCATTGACAGGTTTCAAAAGAGGACGAGTGTACCATTTTCTTTGTCATGGCTCATCAATATTTATTTTTTATTTAACAATACTTCATGCCAACATGGTTCGAGTTTCTGTTCTATTTAATTAATGTATATGGATTGTGTGTTAACTTGTTAAAGAGGGCCCAAGGAAGATTGGTTCTGCCAATTGGGTCACCCTCGTTAAATAAAGAATACATACTTACTTACTTATTTACAGGCTATGTTTCAGCTTTTCGTTTTGATGGCATGACTGACTTCGTCAAAGGTTGAAGAGATAGTGATATTTGGTGTCATAATTTGGCGAACTGTCACATGGCAACCACTAAATCGTGCGCACTCGTGGGAGGTGGTGACGCTACCGTAGCGCTACCGACTTGAGTCGTAGTTAGAACCGTATCGAATCCTGGAGGCATCGTGAGCATTTGTAGCTCCACCTGCCGTCATGAGTCGTAGTGAATCCGTAGACGAATCATGCAGACACCGTATGACCATCGTGAGACACTGTATTGATGCTGGATTTTCTTTTTTTTTCATCCCGACGCACCCCGATTTTACCATCTGTCTCAAATCGGGATGAATCGTGGTGAACCGTGGCCGGAATCGTGACTGTGTAACTGGGGCTTAAGCTTAAAAGGAGGCTACACAGGCTCGTCTGAGTCTATTCATGTAAAAATGTCACATTGTTGGAAATCTCATGTCGTGGCTCACATTTCAAAATAGGTTTCCTTAATTTCAGTAACATATGTTGTTGGTACACATTGAAGCAATTCCAATGTGCACTTACAATATATGTCAATTCAATAAATTAGTGTTTTTTTACCATAATTTTTTTTCTCACAAACTTTTCAACTACTTTTTTAAGTTTTAAAAGTGTAACGAGCATGTAGAAAGGAGCAAGTTTTGTGTAGTTTGGTGTGCACCTGGATGACAATAATAGACAACCAATGTCGGCTATAACAACGCTCGTCAGAATAGCAAACAGGACATATCCGCACTTGATTGTTTCTTTAAAGGCAGTCTGATCTGAGTCTGCGCTGTGTCTCTGACCTGTCCGTTTGACGGCCAGCTGGTGTTCGAAATTTAAGACCGTTACAAAAAGTGTAACTTTACACCAATTTTGGAGGCAGCTGCTCAGTCAACTGCTTTAAAAACTATAAAATTGTATTTATAAACATTTTTATTAAGCGGATCCAGAAAGTTTTGTCAGAGGGGGTCCAACTTTGATCAGAGGGGGTCCAACTTTGACAACTTTTTAATGTATTTTTTTATTATTTTTTTTTTAACAAACGTTTTTTGTTTGTGTATGTTTTTAGCTATTCTAAGGGGAACACATCTTGTACATGGACACCTTTAATATAATGACCCATTCATTCCCTTGGCACGTCAAACCTTACTGTAGATAATAACAGTAACTTTCGCCACATTTTATAGCAGCTCCTGGCAGAGTCTTAGCCAGTAGTGAGAAAAATGCAGTTTGTCCGTGTCACTTGACCTTACTCATTCGGGAAAGTCCGTCACAAGTTGAGAATCGAATCATGCCTTGGGTGTATATAAGGAGCATCACGCGTAGTACTATGTACCAAAAAGCTCCATTTTGTTAGCCGGAACTGGCGTATGGAAAATTAGTTCTGTAGCATGTGGGTTCAACTCTATTAAAATCGATTATTCTGATTATCCGAAAAAAATAATCAGCAGAATAAAAGTATAGCGATATTTATTGAAAAAACATAAACATCATTTAAGCCGGTTGTTTGCTGCAATCACACTTGTTATTGTGTTAACATGGTTTCTGTGGCATCAACGTCACGTTATATAACGTAAGCGTCACGTTATCACCCGCGTTATCAAGGCGGCTTTCCGCTAAATGTTTCTTCATTGCCGACAGTGCAAAATAGCAGTAAAATAATCCATTCTCAAAATCAATTCACACATACAATTTTCACAAAAGTCTTTTATTTGAAAGACCTGCCATTACTTATTTGATTTATGTTGACAAACATGGATGTTTCCAATCTCGAACATTAGTGATGTTTAAATAAGTTGGGAAACCCCCTAGTCCTGCAGCAAAAAATCGATGATTTTTACCAGAGGGGTACTCTAAACATCTAAACATTAATCTCCTGCTTAGGGCATAAAATGTTCAAACTCTCTGGATTTTTATTTATTTTATCTGGCCTCTAATCACCTTCTAATGAAGTAAAAGGAATATGACCAATGGAAAGATCCAGAGGAGTTTTAATCTGATGACTACTTCCTCCCCAAAAAGGGCGTGGCCACGCCTCATGAATATTTAGTGGAATGCTACCTCAAAGTAGATCATTGATGTACATCCGTGGTCTGATTCCATGGAATTTCGCGGAATTGCGGAGGCAGTTCTGATTTGGTTGTATACCTCCACAAACACTGTGTTGTTTGTTTAAATTTGAACATTTTCACCCAACTTAAATATTTAAGAAAAAACAAAACATTTAATACAACAAATGTTTTAAATGTTGAACACTTCAGTTCACAAATAAAATGTCGGTTACCACAACGCTCGTCAGAATATCAATCAGGACCCCTACTTACTATATTGCTTCTTAAGAGGCAGTCTGATCTGGGTCTGCGCTGTTTGTCTCTGATTTTTTGCGGGCAGCTAGTGTTCAAAATTTAAGACCATTACAAAAAATGTAACTTTACACCAATTTTGGTGGCAGCTGCTCTGTCACTTATTTTTGTGTAACATCTCAATATCCAAAATGGGGTATTGGAGTAGATGATACCAACAAACCCTTGCCAAAATGGGATTTAGAAAGATAAATGTTACTTTTCTGCTCACGTTTTGTAGAAGCCATCAAAACTGACATGACTCATCCCATACTTTAGGTTAAAATGTGTACGCAAATGCGTTTTTGCGTGACCATGTTCCATGTTAAGTCGACTGTAATATGCACAAAAGAAACACACAACAGTAAACATCTATACCAGTTGTAAGAATCGGATTAAATAGACTTAAAATCTAATTTAGTCCACAATCGTATCAGTTTATCAAATCAGGTTCTCGACAGATATTCTTGAATTATTTTATTGAGGTATCTGCCATTATTATCTTGGCTTTAGCATAAGTGTCTTGTTCAAGGACACAACACTGGTGAGTCTCGCACTAGCGACTATTTGATCCCAAGTCTGCCACACTGCCCTCCTCGCGTTTGGTTATATCAGAAAGAAGAGCTTTTAGTGTACTTTATGGTGTTGAGTCCCATGTTTTGTTTGTTTGATTTGATTCTTTACGTCCGTTCAACAATCTTTCAGTTATGTAGGGGCCGGTCTTCCTGGGTTGAACCAGTAATAAGCTAGGATAATGTGTCTTGCTCAAGGGCACAACGCAGTGACGCCGGTGAGGCTCGAACTCGCGACCCATTGAGTTCCATGTGTACAAGTACATGTATATGGGTCATTCTACAAAAGGTGGGGAATTCCTGTCCCACGCCTAAATACTTGCATATTTTTTTCTAGTTCAAATATCCTGCTTTTGGAAGTATGTTTTGATTAAATTGGTCAATTATCTCACGTTTACTACAGTGATTGGAACACTTAATACAGATATTTATTTATTTTTATTTGTAAACTTAAACGCCTATAAAGGAGATTTAAGTATGTAAAAAGAAAAAAAAAACATCGATAATAATTTTATTAATAAAATGAGGTTCCATGTCGTGATAACAGGGATGACATTTTAAAGTAGGGTAGCCATCAAAGTAAGCCAACAAATGCAATATTATGCACATTCTCTTGTCTAGATGAATGGTTTATTGTTGTTAATTGTTCAGAATTGAAATTAAAATTAAAAAAAAATCCAAATTAGTTGTGTAACTTTTTGCAAAAAAATTTGCTCAAATTCCTCACCTTTTGTAAAATGGCCCATATTTCGTCTTGTGATACATGAACGTGTATGTGGGGTATACGCTTGTACGGAGACTTTACCCCTGACACAATAACTGCGGCACCACGGAATGGCCGGCTGTACTCATGGGTGGATCCAGAGGGGGGAAGAGGGTCCCCCTTGAAAATCACAAGTTGCTACATGTTACCTTAGAAATATCGGTACGGACCACCCTTGAGAAACACTATGACCCCTTGGGTCCAATTATTTCGAGAGAGAGGTCCGTACGGCCCTCTGGAAAGTATGTTAATGGCTAAAAACAAAGATCAGGACCCCTCCCCACCCCCGTCCTCCGACGGAATTTTCTATATCTGCATCCGCATAAAGCGCAAAATACTACTATAATTACCCATGCGGACGTTTCCAGCGGAGCTAGATGTCTCAATTTTGGTCTGAGTCTTTATCTACACCAATATGTTGCGTATGCGAGCAGCCGGGCGGCTGTGCCCAGTCTGAATAATTGTGCAGGCTCGCATGAACCTTTGTTGGTCAATATTGTCATAAGCACCAAAATCTCAAGTACTAGCTCTAATGAATATCTATATTGCGCGACCCTTGGGTCTGCACTATAATCACTATGTGAGTCCGTCCTTCCGTTTGTTTGTGAAAATGTTCGTATGTCTGAAACCATGATACGGTATATTCTTAATACAGTTGGCATTAAAATGCATGTCCACATTCCCTAACCACTGGCATGCGAACCCACCCATTTTTGACAGATATGAGTATGCTGAGCAATTGCCCTGCAAGTGAAAATCCTCATGACTCTTGAGCCTTATAGGATGTTTGGATAAAACTTTGCATAATTATTTATTTCAATATTGTCTATCAACCCTGGTATGCAAAACGATGGCGAGGGTTTGCCGAGCATCATTTAGGTCGGTCGATGCAATTAAGTGAAAATGCTTAAAAAATGAAAAAAGCTTATAACTCTTGAACTTGGTATATTTCAAAAAGCTATTCTTGTATTGTCGTTTTCTGTTATATTCGTGAATTTCCGTGAGATTTAATTAGAAGTTTGCTTTTGTATATTGTCCAAAATTTTTTTTCATTCAACACTTTAACCTCTGTCAAGTTAGAAAGAAAAGGCAGTTTTAATTGTTCATAAAAACTAAAGGACAGACAGTATCTGGTTATTTGTACCTCCACATATTGTCTGGTTTTATTTCAGGGATAAATTGTGTCTGTATTTCTTGAAACCATTAATTTTGATAACCTGGCGATATATAATCTTAAAGGGAATATTCCGGCCCTGTTAATATTTATCTTGATCAAAAATAAATTCCTCATTAATTACTAATTTATTTTTACCACTCTGCTTCTTCATCAGCTAAGGTGATTAAAAGCAAGTTTATTGCCCATAAACCCAATAACTGGCTGCTGACATGTGTTCCCTCATGGTTGCCAAATAGCTTGAAATCAAACATCTGATCACCTCAGCTGTGAGTTAATGGCACCACATCTCAGTGGAGAGAGCTTATAATCAGGCTGTGCTTCCAATCAATTATTTCATTGAGTAATAATGGCTTCAAGTGATAAGAATGAGAATGAATTTAGACAGGGGCTACCTTACATGTTTGCACTACAGAAATAAGCAGTCTAGTTCATGGCCCCTAAGTAGGATATAGTTAATAGCATTAATTGAAATTGTAACATTTAGCTTTGTGCATGATATCTTCTGCTTTGCAAACATTTTGAACCCAGGTCAGACCCACCAAAATAAGGGACCTGATCATCCAAACTGTTTGGTGCTCTGATCGCATTCATGAAAAAAGTTTTTTGGAAAAGTGATTCCTTAAAGAAAAAGGCAGACAATAAAAACATTCAAAATAATCCTGTATTCGCAAAACGTACATGTATTTGCATTGTTTAATGTCATAACTTTTATCATTCCAATTATCATTTCCATAAATCTGAGCAAATTCTTGAAAATTCAAACCAAGTCCAGTTTATTTGGTCCAATCCAACAAAATGGCTTGCAAGCCTAACAGACTCAGATCAGCCTGCGCGTTGATCCATGCAGACAGAAAAGACTTTAACCATACAGTGTCTATATCCAGGCTGTTCTGAGTCTCGCCTGTTTGTTCATGAATCTGCCAATTCTAGCCAGATTCCTTGAAGCTTGGACACTTAGCTACCCATGTTGCTGTGATAACACTGATCAGACTATAATCAAACGCAGATGCGGTGCTTGATGCTTATACCATTTTACTTAAAACTTGTTTGTGTCGTCTGCTGATAAGCTTTACAAAAAAAATTGATAAGAGGTATGACATGTTGTCGGTCCTGATCTGGATCCAAACTGTTTGACACTCTTTGATAATCTTTCCAAACAGTTTAGAACTAGATCAGACCGAACATTATACACTGACTGTATTTAACCTGCTTGACCTGATAACTGCACCTTGTGTAGTGATGCCTGAGGAATTCTTCGTTGAGTATTAAAGTGATTAATGGCGATCCCCTGTGGCATGTGAGTGCAATTAAATTATGGGCTAATTGGAGCAGTTTCAACAAAATAATGGTCATGTGGTTCCCAGTATACTGTTAGCTCTATAATAAATGCATATGAAAAAAAAGTCGGAATTATCACTTTAAGCCAAGGTTGTAAACCTTACGTGGGTGTATACAACTGGTCTTGTTTAAGGGAGCGCAGTGGCTCAGTGGTAGAGTGCTTGACTCGAGATCGAGGGGCCTCGCGTTCGAGCCTCACCGGCGTCACTGTGTTGTGTCCTTGAGCAGGAACATTTATCCTAGCTTAGGAAGATCTGTCCCTTTAAAGCTGAAAGATTGTTGATGGGACGTAAAGAATCAAACAAAATACAGTTGGCATTTTTGTAGCCCTCTATGTACCCGAGGCGGCGACCGCATTGCGCAGACATCAGAACCGAAAATAGTAGTAGTAAACTCAAATTGAATCTTTCAGTTCGGCTCCCATACGGAACACGCTTTTGTGCAGAACCTTTTTCATCTGTGTGCAAAGAGACAGTTGTAAGCTTAGGTTTAGATAAAAATATTTTTGAGCGTAGAATTGTAAATATGTTTTAACATATTGGTCGATATGTTGAAACACTCATTTCGGCTACCCGATTATTGTTTTTAATTTATATACCTAAAGTTTCATTCTAATTAGCAAACATTCAATGTGGGTCGTGTATATTAATGACAGTGGATTTCTTCAAAGCTATTACATGTTTATCTTATAACTCTTCTCACTCTGGGCCTTGATTGCTTAGTGCCTGTAAATAGGCATGACAGTGTCAAAAATGTATCCCACTTTCATGACCCTTTAAACGGGGTCAAAGGTCAAATGTTTAAATTTTGCAACAACTCAGTGGGTTGTCAATATTTTTTCAGGCAGAGGAAGGAAAAAGACCTGGGTCCGATCCTCTGGTTGGACTCAGGGTGTGGGACTGAGGCCGAAATTCGACCTTTTTGGAATATGGGCACGTTGCGATCAAAATAAGGGAACGACGCATTATAATAAAGCAAATGGTAGCAAATAATTTGCCCGCAGACACACCCTCGACTCCAGGGTTGGGTTCAAAAGGTAAAACCCTTTTTTCTGAGAGTGATCATGTTGCATATCATATTAAAGGGAAAGAAGTGTAGATCAACACGCAAGCAAGACAATTTGACCTCACACACTCCCCTATGGCCTCTGGGATCGGATTGAAAGATCAGATTTTGAATAGTGCAGATAATATATATATATATATATTATTGAACTAAGCATTTTGACACTTATTTATAGTTGACAATTATAGTTTTTATCTGAATGATATCCAGGGTGAACAAAAGGGGAGATGACATGGCATTTATGTTTTGTGATTTACTCGTTTCTCTAAAATAACTCTTCGCTTGGGATATACATTCGACGTAATTGCCTCGTTAATTTTTTAAGTCTCCCAAATGAAGTGAGGAGACTAATTGTTTTTGCTTCGTTTCTTCTTCTTATTCTTCTTTTACTTCCACTTCTTTTTCTTTGCGCTCAAATTTTGTCCGGACGAGTTCTCAGTAACCACTGGACAGATTGTTCTGAAAGAACTATGTGCATTAAGGGGCTTTTTTTGCCCCCCTCCCACCTATGAGGCTAAACTACACCAATTATTTCTTGTAAGTTCATTAGAATAAAAGTCAAAGTGTAGGTCTCCTTTACCGTTGCTATGGTAACAAAATTGGCCGCCAAAATAGGCTGAAAGTAGTAAAAATTGGCCTTTTTGGAGCAAAATTGAGATTTTTGACAGAGAAATTAACATAAAGCATTAGCAAATGCCAAAAAAGATATATATTTTACAGGCGATGAGAATTATCACGGCTCGTGACATATTTAAAGGATTGTTTGGTATTTACTTTTGCTGATATGTAATTCTTAAAAAAATCAGTCTCCAAAAGCCTTAAATTTGTTCCAAAATGGCAATTTTAAGCCTATTTTGTCGGCCATTTTTGTTACCATAGCAACGGTAAAATTTAAATAAATGCCGAAATTTTACACTTTAGTTATTCTTCTTATAAAGCAATCAGAAGACATTTGGTGAAAATCAATTTTCAGTTGTTGGCTGCAAAGGGGGCCAAATTAGGCCCCTTAAGCACGTATTCCTTTGGGGATATGGTATGTGTAACAGGGTTTCTAAGTTCAAAATGTCGGATTCTAAGGCTGGCCCAAGGGTGTGCCCAAAACCACCAAAATTTTGTCCAGGCTAACCACTGAATGGATAATTCTGAATTATTTTCTAATATTTTCTAATATTTTCTATAGATATATAGTTTTGCAGGAAAGTTTGAAATCCCAGACTCTGGGGCTTACCCTGAGGCATGCCCAGGCCAAACAAATTCTTAAAACCCTAAATATCTCAGAAACCATTCAGATCCCCAACCCTAAACCATATATATTCATGTTTCTTATGATAAGAAACATTCAGTAACACTGTCTGGGAAGACCCTCGTGGCGTGCCCAGGCATGCCCCACCCCCTTCACTTCATAAAAGGGCTTCTATCACGAAAACCGTTCAGATCCCCAAACCTAAACAATATATAATGTTATAACGTATGATAAGAAGCACTCAATAACAGTGACCATGATGTCCCCAGTGGCGCGCCCCATCCATTTCACTTGGTAAAAGGATAAATATCTCATAAACCGTTCAGATCCCCACCCCTAAACCATATATATTCATGTTTATTATGACAAGACACATTCAATAGCACCGCGGGCATGCCTATGAAGTATCCACTGGTTTACATCATTAAAGGCATAATATCAAAGAAACCGTTCACATCCCCACCCATAAACCATATATAATGTTATACCTTAACATAAGACACGTTCCATAACACTGACCATGAGGTCCCAAGTGCATTGGGGCTGATTTGGGAGACTTTTTAATCGGTAGATTATAATCATATCTTGTTTTAATTCTATTTTTGAGGGTGGGGGTAGGGGTTGCACCACCAATATTTTAACTATCGGTCATGCCAAATATATAATTGACAATGACGTGATTGTACGTGGGGTAGAAAAATGTTTCGTTTTAGCGAATAGTATGTCTTTAATATAATGAAATGCTATGGGAGCAATCGTTTAGACCATCGTTCTTTCACCTTACACGCCTTAAACCGATACAAATAGCTCTGTTGACAAACAGCTTTGTTGGCAGAGAATAATGACCACTAATGAGCACATTTGCGCCATTTCAAGCAATCTTGGTACTTATCGCGCATGCGTAAAGTCAGTCTTTAAACATGCATGTACGGCTATCTAGTGGGGCTAGAGGCCCGAGATTTGGACTAAATCATCATCATTATCCAGTTATTGTGTATGCGAACAGTGAAGGCTCGGACGAGACTGCGCAATGCGCAGGCTCGTCCGAGCCTTCGCTGCCCGGTTTTGGCGATAAGTGCTTAAATGTGGTGAGCTGGCTTATTCTTAATTTCAATTGAAATCCAGGCGCTTGCAATAGAATAACAAACACTCTGCTATATTTGGTTCCATGGTCAATGGTATTAAATATGTACTGCGTCGCTCGCAAGATGCGCTACTTGAACATGAAAAATAAGTCAAGTGCGCTCAGGTCTGTCATACTAACAAGCAACGGAGACAACGTAATATAGGAAAAACATTTTTTTAAAGAAATATTTGACCACTGGGCTCTTGTATGTGATGCTTTATTGTGTTTTTGTCTCTTTACCATGTGATGTTCTTGGTCAGGTGTGGTGCTGGATTGTATCCAGTCCTGATATTTGCTTTACTTTGAAAAAATATTTTGATGTATTGATATTGTCTTACTGATCTTGAAAAAGTGAGTGTATATGATCAGGGAATAATATATTTACACACCGCATACCAACCCAAGGCACCATGAGGAAAAGCCACAGAACTCTAACAGATTAGTATCTTCACTCTTTGCTTGTTCTTTTAAAATGTGAATAAAAATTAAAAAAAATACTACCTAACAAAAGTAAGTAAGAGTTCAAAGATCAAGAATCGATGCAATCAAGTACCACATCTGACCAAGGGGAAAGTGACAAACTTACAATGATACACCACAAACTAGAGTCAATAGGCCAGCCCTTACCTAATAGGTGACCACACGATACAAATAAACAGACATGCACAAAGGCATAACAAACACAAGACAGAAAAACCCCATAAATAATCCACAAAAGAAGTACCGCATTTGAAACGGCCAGTAAAACATTTACTGGAGAGCTTAAACCGGTTCACGGCGTCAACCTAAAGCCCCAGTTGCACTGTCACGATTTTTGCCACGACGGAGCTACGACTCACCCCGATTTATCAAGTCGTGATGCATCGGCATGAGTCGTAGCAGCACCGTAGAGAGATCGGCGCGAATCCTAGTAGTACCGTGGTGATTCGTGAAGACTCCTGGTGATTCGGCAACCTCCACGACTAGGCTACGACGAGTTTAAACCGTTTAAACTCGTAGGGGTGAATCGTGTTCGATTGTGGGCGTGGCCTAAATCGTAGCTCTACCGTAGCGGGATCGGGATCATTCCTAGTGGCACCGTGGTAGTATTCGTGGTCATTCGTGGGCGTTCGTGGTAAATCGGGTTATCACTGACACAGGATTCTGGTATAAAAACAGAGGTATCATTGCTGAAAAATCATTTTCAAAAGTGAATTTAAGTTAGAATCATGAATTATGTCCAGAGACTTCAAATGGCTAATTTGCAGCTTGAACTGGACAGAAATGCCGAACAAGTGCACATAGTAGTTGCACAGGCTGGCTGCCTGTCAGTCTGTTCCTCGCTTGTCAGATTTTTCCGTCCCTCTTTCGCAGGGGGATCACGATCAGCCTGTCCCAGAGTTGACTCATCATCTGATACAACCAACATTGGGACAGGACTGAGCCTATCCGGTGGGTCAGGTGACTTTTTTGATTTTGCTGAAGTTTTTCTTTTTGGCATGACTGGCTTCGTCAAAGGTCGAAGAGATAATGATATTTGGTGTCATAGTTTGGCCAACTGTCACATGCCAACAACTAAATCGTGCACATTCGTGGGAGGTCGTGACGCTACCGTAACGCTACCGGCTTGAATCGTACTAGCACCGTATCAATCGTGCATACTCGTGCAGTCTCATAGGGACATGCACTGTAGTTGTTTTATGTTAAAACTGGGACATGCACAATAGTCTTCGAAACAGACTCGCGTGGTCTCGTCGGACATACACGGAGGTCTCGAATACTGAAACATGCGCCTATGTTTTGAGTAGTAGGTTGAACAGAGAAATGTAAGCAAATTATCAAATTCCTTCTCGTGCAGTCTCGTCGGGACGTGCACAACAGTTATGAAATAAACGGGTCATGCACGCTAGTTCAGAAACAGTCTTGTGCAGTCTCATTGGACGTGCACAGATGTTTCTGTAACAGCGACATATACCACGGTTTTGACTCTAATAATTTGAAACAATACCCAAACTCATGTAAGGTAAAATGATCATTTTTCTTCATCATAATAACTTAATGATGTAAGTTTTAAAGTCTCTTTGGTGTGTGGTGGGGAATTAGCAAATGGTGAGCTCTGATAGAATGGTGAGCTGTGATGGAATGGTGGTGAGCTGTGAGAGTGAGCGGTATATCCGTGCTCAAAATGTAATAAATAAAATGACAACACTGGAGACAGATATAAAGTTCCAATTTTCTTCTTCACTTTGCGTTATCAAGACTGTCTAAATGTTCAAAATACTATAACATGTTCCAATAATGAATACAATGTAATATATAAGTTCTCCTAATTATCGTATAATACTTCAAGATTTATGTTTAAATAACATAAATTTGCTGGAACATTCCAAGCGTTCGTTAAACTTAGTTTCTCAATCTTAAACTTCAAACTTGGTAAAATTACAAAAACAGAATAAATGTCTTAAACTTTCAGTTGACAAATTCAAACTATGTCTTAAACACTGAGTTGGTAGATCCAAACTATGTAATTAATTGCTTCTAAACCGTTCAGTTGGTAATTCCTAACTGCCTTATCGCGTGTTACCCGTTTAGTTGGTAAATCCTAACTAACTTCTCCCAATTCAAAATATCTCTAATTCTAAAAACAGACACGCCCATATTGTACCATATACAGCATAAGCCAATCGCCTTGGCAGAGGTATAAGGCGGTCCTAAAACATTAAGATTAATAATTGAGCAGAATAAATCCCTTTGATGGACAATAGCGCCGCCGCCAAACGGACGCGGATGACAGACGTTGTGAAATCAACTTCCGTGAGCATGTTTGCACAACTGACTCATGTGTGAACAGCGCTATTGTTCGTCAAATGTAAGACGCTAAAATATGATCACCTTAATTGATGTCAACACCTGCGAGAAGCGTGGGTTCGACTCACTAATTAAGGAGACACATCCTGGTCTAAAAATACAAAATAAAATTAAAATCTAGCGTTGAAAAGTAAAACATTTTCTAACTAAAATAAACTATTTTGTTTCAGATTCTGTATAAAGTTGCGATTATTTTGATACCTAACATGCCATATTTTGTTTGACAATAATTATTTTCTGATTTTATAAATTATTAATTCTGTTCCTTTCGACCCAAAGTTGATTTTTATTCTAAGAAACATACTCGTGCAGTCTCATAGGGACATGCACTGTAGTTGTTTTATGTTAAAACTGGGACATGCACAATAGTCTTCGAAACAGACTCGCGTGGTCTCGTCGGACATACACGGAGGTCTCGAATACTGAAACATGCGCCTATGTTTTGAGTAGTAGGTTGAACAGAGAAATGTAAGCAAATTATCAAATTCCTTCTCGTGCAGTCTCGTCGGGACGTGCACAACAGTTATGAAATAAACGGGTCATGCACGCTAGTTCAGAAACAGTCTTGTGCAGTCTCATTGGACGTGCACAGATGTTTCTGTAACAGCGACATATACCACGGTTTTGACTCTAATAATTTGAAACAATACCCAAACTCATGTAAGGTAAAATGATCATTTTTCTTCATCATAATAACTCTCTTGGGGCTGTTTTACTTTGGTCCCCAAAGTTGAATTTTATTATGTTTTGATTAGTAACAGTAAGAATATGTGAAAGTAACAGAATATTCCATACAATAGTATCACACGATTTCACACATACAATAGTATAACACAACTTCACACATACAAATATATACAACTGGTACCATATCTGGACTTTTGGTTGCTTGAAAATTCATATCCATGCAACAGTGCCCTTATTTGATATGACTTGTTGTCAATAAACTTATCTACCAACAAGTCATATGATATATATTTACACATGTTTTATGGGTTTTTTGTACAACAGAATGTCTCGGTAACGATGCCCTTATCATATGAACATTAACTGGACTTTTAGTACAACATAATGTTTATGTAACAATGCCCTTGTTACATGACTGTGCATAAACTGGGCTTTTAGTACAACAAGATGTTTATGTAACAATGCCCTTTTTACATGTGCATAATTTGGGCTTTTAGTACAACATAAAGTTTTTGTAACAGTACCCTTGTTACATGTGCATAACTGGACTTTTAGTACAACATAATGTTTATGTTACATGCCTTTGTTACATGTGCATAAAGTGGGCTTTTAGTACACCAAAATGTTTATGTAGCAGTGCCCCTGTTACATGTGCGTTAACTGGACTTTTAGTACAACATAATGTTTATGTAACAACGCCCTTTTTATATGTGCATGAACTGGACTTTTAGTACAACAGAATGTTTATGTAGCAGTGCCCTTGTTACATATACCATTTACATATGTCCTTTAGGACACATGCAGTTTTTATATTTGAGCTCTTTCCTTTAGGACTCTTATTTTGTTTACATATGAACTTCGTCCTTTAGACTCTTATTGTTTACATTAGAACTAGGTCCTTTAGGACTCTTATTTTGTTTACATATGAATTACGTCCTTTAGGACTCTTATAATGTTTTCATTTGAAATCCGTCCCTTAGGACATGTTTTTGTTTGTTTACGTTTCGTACCCTAAAGATGTCAAAAAAAAAAAAATAGGCATGATGAATGTACGTTGGCCAGACGTAATTCACCAGCATATTTAATCAGATCAACTTTGGTTGCTATAAAATATTCCCTGTGGCAACAAAGTATATGAATTGTACTTTTATACTTGTGCATCCTTTAGAAGAGCTTTATAAGGTTGTACAGATTCGCCATCGACGAGCATGTACAAACTAATAAAACAGGTGTAATTTAGTAGTGTATGTGACAGTGCAAAAATTATATGGAACCTTTCAATTCCATGTATGTTTATTTATTGCTTACAGTGTACTTTATACCTTAAAACCTGAGTGTTTGTTGCCCGTTAGTATAGATGTGCAGTCAAACATCGACACAAAAATGATGTTTTACTGTTATGACCTTTATAGTCTTTTACAGTATTTCTGCGACCATATGCTATAGGCAAAATATTATTGTTCTAAAACAAATAATAAAAATATATATCTTATCTACTAAAATACTCTTAACAAATGTACTGTTCGCTTAAGGAAACAACAGACTAACGTCTACCAATATGTGTAAGTATGTATTTCAAGCTTCATTGACGTCGTAGTTACTGACGGTACGTGTTCTCACATAGCACCAATGCGACCCCTTTTTGGTGTATTTTTTTTTTGTTGATCCATTAGTAGAAAATTAATTTACATAAATTCAAATTTGGCACTGTATTTCCATTCACAAAACATTACTATCACCTTAAGAAATGGTTTATGTATGGAAACAGAAATTGACATTACCAGTATGTTTACATGGCTTCGGGTAACACAGATAGCTATATGGGATGAAAGAAAGACAGAAGAAGAGATGGGCTGGGCTTATCTTTGGACCAAGTGGCTCATGAGCATATAGGATAAGTTGGACATATTACCCGTTGCCATGGTAAACACTAATACTGTAAATGCCACGAATTAGTGTACATATGCAAAGCAGACCCATCACATTGACACTATTGCAAACAAAAATGAGCAGTGACGTTAGGAAGCTTGAAATTCACCCCTCGCTCACAAAAAAAATACAATAATGTGATTGCCTTGTCTGATTCAACCATCTACATATATTAACTTTATTTAAGCAGACTTGAGCGCACCACCCTCACATTCTATAGGAAAATATACTATGCATCTGATCTGATCGAAGGTAAGCACGCTCAGTTTACGAATGAATGCATAATATTCAAGAAATGATGCCTAATCTATATCTGGCTGTAAATAAGCTGCCCGGAAAAAATAACTTCCGGTCATACACAGTGCTGTGTGCATGGCAACGAATGGAAAAAAATGAATACTAAAGACTCCAACCATTCTTCGCTTTTGCATCGTTTGGCTGGGGTATTCGTTATTCAGTGAGCTAACCACTTTAGATATCAGAAGGGATAAGTACGGCAGTTATTAATGTCCAGCACCGGTCTGCACTGAGTTGTTCATTTATAGCGACGGTGTACATCAAAGTATCTTAATGTTTGATCAGCCTGTGTACACTTAAAAAAACTATGATCAATCTGACACTAGCATGTGTCGGTACACAGTCTATATTGCAAACTGGACATAATTTATATAGCGTATTTATATGCGTGCTAAGACCACAATCGGGCTGTTATTAATTTGGAATAGCATTAAGCCATACTGCAATATTTATATAGGTGATTCTGAAAGGCGTATGTAGCAAAAATAATAATGACACCAGTCTGCGCATGAGCGCAGTCCAGCGCACAGGGGGATCGAGACAGTTCACCTCAAATCATAACTCAAAAATATTTCTTCACAATATTCAATTATATATATTTTCGAGCCATATGTCAGTAACGTCATAAAAAGTGTCGACGAACTGTCTTCAAAAACCGTGTCGGTGAATTGTCTTGTCGATGAACTGTCTTGTTCCCCGCACAGGCTTACTATAATCATACTTGACTACGTGTACAGCTCAGTCTAGGATCGACCTCAAAAAATTCAGTCAAAATAAACCTATCAGAACATACATTTTACAAAGAATCAGATCAGCATGTAACTCATTAACTACTTAACCATAAAAACAATCTTTGACAGGCAGCTATGTTCTTTATAACTCGCATATCTCGAGCGATAATAAAACATAGTAGTTTATAGACTGCAAGTGGCAAGAAGCTTAATTCGTACGACTTGCTAAAAGTAAAGCGAATATAATGCCAAACAAAGGAAAATAGTGACCAGACTACACAATCGCGCAGCTTGACCAGAATTTCCTCCGTTTAACACTTATTGCAGTTAACATATTAGCTTTGAAGCAGTGAAATGATATTTCTCGTGATTTCTAGTCAGTGTTCACTTTTATTTTGGAACATCATTTAAGTCCAAAATCTCGCTCAGAAATGCTAATACATGCTTATGAAACATAAAAATTTGACTCGATAAAAGCATATATAACAGCTTTAAATATTACCAATGTAAAAAAAAAAATAACCAATACTTTTTTTTTAATGTGAACAAAACCCATCGAAAAATGTCCTGTGCATACGTATACATGTGTATTTGTCATATTCATCCAAATAAAACAGTTATGGTGCGCCTTTAAGGCTGATATGAGTCTGTGCCAAAGCACAGGCTCATGTGGGCCTTACCGTTGAAAGGCGCGCGCAAAGGACACGTTTCAAAAAGAATTGCTCACTTACCAAGCCCCCAAAACATCTATGTGCCAATGCCTATTTGAACACTTCTGTCTTTTAACGGATCTTCATTTTTCTTCTCTGCAGTGGAAGCTCTATTGTTTAAACGCTTATCCCTGTCCTGTGTGTGGAGAGTCGTCGATTGGGCGAGCTCTCTCTTGAGTTTCACAATTTCGCGTTGACGCTCAACGTTCTGAGCAACGAATTTGTGAACAGTTTTCTTTTCATTTTCAAGCTCATTCTTTAAGTTAGACACATCCTGGTCTAAAAATACAAAATAAAATTAAAATCTAGCGTTGAAAAGTAAAACATTTTCTAACTAAAATAAACTATTTTGTTTCAGATTCTGTATAAAGTTGCGATTATTTTGATACCTAACATGCCATATTTTGTTTGACAATAATTATTTTCTGATTTTATAAATTATTAATTCTGTTCCTTTCGACCCAAAGTTGATTTTTATTCTAAGAAACATACTCGTGCAGTCTCATAGGGACATGCACTGTAGTTGTTTTATGTTAAAACTGGGACATGCACAATAGTCTTCGAAACAGACTCGCGTGGTCTCGTCGGACATACACGGAGGTCTCGAATACTGAAACATGCGCCTATGTTTTGAGTAGTAGGTTGAACAGAGAAATGTAAGCAAATTATCAAATTCCTTCTCGTGCAGTCTCGTCGGGATTCATCGTGAGCATTCGCGAGCATTCGAAGCTCCACCGTGGTGAATCGTAGCGCTGCCGTCTTGAGTCGTAGTGGATCCTTAGATGAATCGTGCAGACACCGTAGGAGCATCGTGAGACATTGTATTGATGCTGGAATTTCTTTTTTTCCATCCCGACGCATCCCGATTTTACCATATGGCTCAAATCGGGATGAGTCGTGGTGAATCGGGGCTTGAATCGTGACAGTGTAACTGGGGCTTAATCTTTAATTCAGATGTGGATCAAGACACATAGATATTTGGTTTGCATGAAAGACCCCTAACTTATCAATGCATCATCTCCTAGAACATATAAATAACAGCCCTAAAAGCAGAAACGGAAAGGTCAATTCGGCTTAAATTCCTAATTTTTTAAGGATATACTGTATATATTAACATTGTATGACTTTAATATACTTTGGTATGTTGTGATAAGCACTCCATGTGTAATGATTGTGTTTGATGGTTCAGAAAAGGGATATGAGGTATACTTTGTTTCAACTTTGCTCCAAAACAGATGTTTTGTTCTTCTAAACAAATAAGTTAATGGCTGCAGAGACTCATGGACAGTGCTTATCAAATTATTCACAGTCTATTGCCAACGCCCTCGTTTCTATGTTGGAGCCTCGTGATGCGATAGCGACACTGTTGGTTTTTTGACATATTTTTGACGGATCCTTTTGGAGAAGGTCATCTCTTGACCAATTCTGCAAAACATTTGAAATCTGATCAGCTGTTGCTGAGGAGATTGGAGGGTTTCCCCCAACAAAATATGCCAGGCTTGCTGACTTGCATGTACGTTTACCTAGTTAAAAGTTTAGTTCAAGGATGGCGAAGATGCTTGTTTTTTTTTCTTTTTCTGCCCCAAAGGAACATAAGGAGGCATATAGTAATGGCACTGTCCGTCTGAAGTGTCCGTCCCGCTTCGTGTCCGGTGCATATCTCCCATATTCTTAGAAGTAGGAATCCCAAATTTTGTGTGTGGATGCATCATTGGATAACGAAGTGTTGCGTTTTATTTTCGGGTCATTGCGACCTTGACCTGCGACCTAGTTTTTTTTAGAAAAATCGTGTCGGAGGCATATCTCTTAATATATTATTTGAGGTAGGAATCCCAAAATTGGTGTGTTGATGCACCTTGGGATGATGAAGTGTCACGTACATGTACCATCCAAGGGCCACTGTGATCTTGATCTGACCTAATTTTTAGAATCAGCATTGAGTCAGGGATGACGGAGTGTCACTTACCATCCAAGGACCACTTTGACCTTTTTTCTTTTTTCTAAAAGGTAGTATAAAAGTCTATTAAATAAAAACAACTTTGAGATTGTTTATGCCAGAATTTTTAATATACAATTAAATCTAAAAATCGTATTCCTATTTTAGGGAAATTATAAAAATATTCCATTCAGTATCTTGTCACGGCTTGAGAAAACAAATAAATTTTCACTTTTCCTAATAAGCTTGATGTCTTGAGTAATAACTCAAATTGTAATTAAGAAGCTAGATGGCGATTACACTTATTTAAACTTAATATAAAGGAAATGGTTTTGTTCAGAAAATTTGTAAAATTCTGAAAACTTTCACGTGAGATTATGAAAAATTGAGCGTGGTGACATATGCATTGATAAATTGACAGTTCATACCTTAAACAAGCTGTATGCAAAGAATTAAAAAATATTTCAATGTGGGAATTATTACCGCTATTGACCTTATACCCCTATTCCACACAGGCCCCGAATCCCACGAATTGACACGAATTGACAAATATTTGGATTCGTGGCTTAATCGTACTCAGTTCGTGAAGGTCTTAACTGATTCGCACAGTCCGTAGTGAGTTCTTGCAATTCGTAGGTCTTTCGGGAATTCGGCTCAAAAGTTTTGAACTGTTCAAAACTTTGGCCACGAATTCCCCGATTCGAAAAATCGTGCGTGATTCGTACCAAATTCCTAAGGCATTCTTGGATATCGTAACTGAATCATAATCGATTCGGGGGCATTTTTTGCATTGTTTATGACATTCGTAGCTCATTCGTGGGGAATCGGGAGATTAAGCCGAACAATAAAACCAAGGAAGAGAAAGTAGAAGGATTATCCCTAAGGTTATTTACCCCGTCTCGCGCATGTGAGCAGTCCTAGAAGTTGAAACAGATTTGGCAGATTCTGGAGCACAATCAGGATCAGTCAGTAGCTCCTGGCTGGCGATTTCGCCAATGGCGAACTGCCATATTTTTCCAAGTCAAAGAGTCTGGGTCAGGGCCTCTCGACTTTAACGTAGTTGTTTTCTTCTAGCTATATAAGAAGCCGTTTTCAACACTCAAGTTGCAGGATCAATTCTACTGCTGCTTTACGAGGAACATTCATTTTGGAACTGATGCCCCCGAAGCAAAGATGGGCCTTTTTTATAACTATTGTGAGAGAAAATCTCGCGAATCGTGGCGATTCGTCGCGGATTTCTGTTAATTCGTGCCCAATTCGTGCTGCATTTGGCATATTCTTATCTGATTCGTAATTGATTCCTTAACTTTCGTGCAGCATGCTCTAACGTTATTTTGCTATTCGTAATGAATTCTTGCGCGATTCCAGCCGAATTGAGCCGATTCTCCCGAATATTCGTGACGAAATCCTATCTGAATCGGGACTGACTCGTACACCATCACGATTGGAGAATTGTTTTTAATAAAACCTCACGAATCCCCCCGAATCAATAAAAAATCAATTCGTGGCAATTCGGGCGATTCGTGGCCTGTGTGGAATAGGGGTATTAAGTATAATTTGGATCGATATAAATTATAAAATCCCTGTCCTGGTTTTACTGACCAGTGTATTACTTTGACGCTGGTTCGAATCCTGTCACTACTGACTTTTTTTTACTTATTCACAGGGTAGGATAAAGACGAAGTTTTAACGTCAATTTATGAATATTTACTTATCAAAAGCATTTAGCATATGGTTTGGGTAAACAAAAGAACCGTCTCATCGGGTTCTTTTGAGTACCCACAACATATGTTTTGGTTGTAAAAAACTACGTGCTGCAATAATAACTATCAAATAGACATTTCACGCGCTATGACGGTGTGGCTATTGGAAAATTTCAGTTGTTTTGGGAAAAGCACACCTATAGACTGTATCAGAACGTTTTGCATATACAGCGTCGGAGGGATAATGTATTTTAAAATCATCTGCACATCCTAATCAGTCTTCGTTAGCTAGCTGCAAAAACAATGGCGGACCCAGAAAGTTTTGTCAGAGGGGGTCCAACTTTGACAACGTTATATATATATATATATATATATATATATATATATATATATATATATATATATATATATATATATATATATATATATATATATATATATATATATATATATATATATATATACTTTAGTTGATAAACATGATAAGTGAAAAAGAAGGATCCATCCAAGTACCACTATAAGCGGGCCATCATCGACCCGCCAGCAAAACGCCATTTAAATGGCGTTTTGCTGGCGTACCGATGTTAGCCCAACATTGAATACTGGCATGATAGCTTTTTTTCAGGGGATCCGGACCAGTATTGCAAAGAAACCCTATATTTTTGTGATTTTTCATGGAAGGGGGTCCAGACCCCCTGCCCCCCTCTGGATCCGCACTTTTAAAAAGGCTATTGATCCTCAGATACATGTATACATCAAGTACTCAGCGACCGGCGTAGACTGATCACAGTCTTCACTGGGTCCATTTTGTCCATTCTGTTTTAACTTGTAAATGTTTATGTGTATGTTAGCAGACCATAAAATGTGTAATATTACCTAAACTAGTAATGGAAATTGAGAGTTTTGTTAGGAAATAAGTTTGGCTACCTCATTTCTAATAATGAAAACCCTTGACATCTTTTCTCCAAGGCTGAGTTTTGTCATTGGCTCCACGGCAAACGTCACCTGCTTCATCAATAACGATATATCTTCCTGTTTCCCATGACTTGTTTGTACAGAGATCCCTACCAGTCGTTTCATCATGTATCGTTATGAAACATACGTCTTCAGCTTTCGAAGGCGCATGCAACTCTATGTGTCTTCTACTTTGGAGAGGTTGGAAGTCTGAATGCCAACGGTCAGTTTGAAACACATTAGCCCCACCAACAGCGGCGCCTACTCCGATACCTAAGACGTTTAAGCATCCTTTACATGTACTCTCATTCTTAAGTACAATTGTTCTCTGAAACTCAATCTTCACTTTAAGATCATGATTTGATCTGTTCCCGACCATCATCTGTTTACCCATACATTTACTCATACATATACCCATGTTGTATATAATTCTGCAAAAGTCAAGTAAAACTAGTTGGCAGTCCATTTCATGAAAAAAAATTCTGATGGCAAAATGGGGTAGAAGCTGGCATCTATGCTAAATATGTTCCAATACATGTATGTGTAGTAAAACCGATAGGGATGGGTGTCAAGTCTCAAAATGTCCTTATGACTCAAAATTAGGTCAAAGGTCATCTGGGTGCAAAATAACAAGATATTAGACAAAACACTCTTTTTTATGTTATCTCCTGCCTATAAAGCATCCATTAAATTCACTTACACCAGTCTGAATGTACTAGAGATACCTGTTTTGTATTTAATGCATAGCCTAGAAAAGAACTGAGCGTATGCCTATGCAAAGTTAAAGAGAATTTAAGTGCACATTTTATAATATATGCTATGTTAGGCACAGCATTCTTTTTTTTCAGTATCATGCACAACCAACAATACAAAATTATCATAAAACTGCATGTGAATGGTTCAGGTCAGGTGGGTCAGGTGTGGCACTTGATTGTATCGATTCCTGATCTTTGCACCCTTACTTACTTAGAAGCAATGCATAGTGGCATTAATAGTGGCATATCATGCCAGACCAGGTTTAAAGGTTAACTAATCTCACAAGGACCTCTGACAAATTGATAGGGTATTTGCCTATTTTTCAGATGCTTCCCAAAAACTTTCCTACGCATAAGATCGTATCACTGGTATCCTTTTGAATAAGACGCTTTGTGTATAAGGAACAAACAAAGGTTATACTTAGACAGGCAGACCCCATTACAAAACAAGAAACGATACCAAAGTCGGTACCGGTTGCAAAATTTGATTTCACCAAAACATTTAAAAATCAATTAATTTCAGGTGTAAGAGTATTATATCATCAATACTGGATTACAAATCACAGAGACAGTATCTTAAAGTCCAAAATCATGAGCATTTGAATGAATATTTTTGTTATTGTTTTTTTTTCTATCTGATTTGTTAAAGAATATTTTGAAGTGCAACTGTAGTCTATGTTCAGCCTTGATGGTAATGTATTTACCTGTTGCAATAGTATGCAGCAATGTACTATCGCCAGTCATCCATGCATAAAGAACACCTATTCAAGGGCCATGTAGTTTATGTTTATTGGATATATAGAATATTATGTGCAAAATAATCTATCAAAAGAATTTAATAAAGTGACAATTTTCATAATCTAAAAATATATGCTAAAACTTGTATTATTATATAACTAAAAATAAAGACTGAATTTCATTGGCTTAGAGCACTCACGTGGCCAGTCAATATATTATCATATTCACTGGCTTGCGCGCGCTTGCCAGTGTATATTAGTCACTAAAATTAGACTCCTTGCTGTTTTTTCCGTTCTGGTTCTGCTTTTCTAAAGCGTGGCTAATAATCATATCGAGGATGCTGAGAACGCAACAAATCACGCACTGGAGCTGATCTATTTCGATTTTAATGCACAATAATTGGCGAAAACAAATTTGAAGTCTTCAGCTTCTTCCAACTTTCCGCCTTTGCACTGAAGAACTCCCGCCAATACTTAGACCACGTCGCATACGTTACATGTATTTGTAACGTCTCTCAAGCGTAAAAACGACGTTACACCGTCTAACGCCACGAATGACGTCATGCGAAGTGTGTTAGAATTCTTGTTTGTTAATGTTGAATGATGGCACTCATGCACAACATATATGCAATAGTAAAAGGGTGGTCTTATTTAGGGTTGCACTGTTTCTGCTAAATGCTTGTCTGTCCCAAAACTTGCATGTAAGTTCAGTATTTTTTTCCAGGTACAATAATACCTGTACATCTTTCTCTAAATGTTATATAATTAAACAGTTATTGACTAATGAGGCATTGGATATGATGTGATATCGACCAGAGAATACCAATATTGACCTCGGCGAACCTCGGCTTCGCCTCGGTCAATATTGGTATTATCTGGTCGATATCACATCATATCCAATGCCTCATTAGTCAATAATTGTATAATATTTCATGACTGAGGGGTTATGAAAAGAAAACTTGTACTAATTATATTTTTATATTGGAAAAAAAATTTCAAGAGAACACACCAAAAATCCAAATACTATTGTTCGGGTTCAGCAGGACTTCACATTTTCGGCTGTGTGATATCATTTTCCCCGAGTCCCAACTAGCTATTCACACATATTATGTAAAATATGAGAACGCACTTACCTGTAAAAGGCAATAGTTGGGACTCGGGGGCAATAATAGTTTTTTTTTTCTATCTTTCCGATAGGTTTAATACAAAAAGTGACCATTTTAGCCTAAAAATAAAGCCATACATTAATGGAAATAGGAAATCAATGCAATATCATAAAAAGGGACCAACAACGACCTTATATGAAGATAAACACGTTTGATCAACTTTAATTTTAATCAAAATTATAGGCAGCGATACACTGTGATTCCCATTACCACTATCAGAGGTCCGTCCCAATATGTAGAAATAGCTTTTTAGCGATCAGCATTCCTACCATATCCATTAAACATCTGAATAAATTGGTAGGACGTAAGAGCGCAGAAAACAGACTAACTAAAGGAAATATAGGTATGCAATGCTTATTGTTAACTAGCAGAAAACTAGAAATGTGTCAATGTGACACCTATGCCCCCACCCAGGGCCATTAGATGAGAGAAAAAAGTCTTTGTACGGGACACACATAAGGGACAGTACATACGGATGGGTTGTACGAACAAGGATAATTCTCCATCGAGCAGGGCGGGGACATAATAAACTCATGGGATTATTATGGACGAAGTTAAGAGAAAATCTGCTTTAAACATAAAGAACAACAGAAGCTTTCAATCCGTGCTGTCTGATTAGCATTTTCGTTGTTTATTGATTTTAAGGTACTGTTCATTCTGACTCTGGCTAGGCTCTGTTGCGGAGCAGGCCGGATTGAGTCATACCTGGTCGTAAACAACAAAACCACATGTTCTCTTGGCTAGTCTCTATAAGGATCAAGTAAGCACTACAGATAGATGCTATTTTGATACCAATGCGTTTTCTACAGCTGCATGTTGGTCATTCCTTTATATAACATTGGAATTAGATCTGCTCTTTGGTGTAAGCTGCTGAATTATAATTCCAGGTTTGTCAGTGTTCTTAAACAACTAGCCTGTCTTCAGGCCCTGTATTAAGACATCTAACTGAAAGTCCTATAACTACTACAGAGATAAATTTATTACACTTTATTACTTCCCCAGTGCTCAAGACGGTCAGAGACTTTTTTCAGAGATGTATTTGCTTGTATATGTATGTGCACATATTTGACTATTTTTCTATTTACTGGTCTAATACCAGTCTATCACACAGCGAATTATTTCTCAATAATAATTGCTATAGCAGATCTATTTTAGATGAAATGTGTAGGACTTGTGCTGTCAATGACATCGCATCCACTAGCTGGTGTGCATTTTTTGAGATAATTCAGAATATTTTCAACTCACTGGCACACAATTTGTCTTGTGCCCAAAACTATTTAGCTGCTTACACGGACACGTGTTACCAAACTATTTGTGTCCATTTATACCTCTTAGCATGACAGTTTGTCATTGTGGCATGTAATTCCATCCTAGTGTTCGCCTCATCATTATATGATGCCAAGTGGGACAATTCTTATTGCCACAAGTTTAGGAAAAGTTCATAGTGCTGGGTGAGAATAAAAGTAAGAAAGATGGCAAAGATCAGGAATCGATACAATTAAGTCTGATTTGGCTGCTGATACATTGTCTGTAATTTTGACAGCTCAAACTCTCAAATTACATGAGACTAAGAAGGAGGAATTGAACATGCCCTTAGAGCTACATCGAAAATACATGAAGCGTCCCACTTGTCAACCGATCATGAAGATCTGGACACTAGGATTGCATAACTTGCGATAACTGTTGGCAAATGTCTTGACACAGACCAGGGATCAGGTGTGTTTATACTGTAACTGTATCACCTCAGGGCCTGCAGTATTGATAAGTTTGGATGCTCTCAGGAACAGCGAGTGTAATAAAATGCGTGCCTGCCTATTTTGTTGCTGAACATTTAGTATTGTCATTATTTTAGGATTTCATGCGCTAACAGGATGCGATACCATGAAGGCAAGAATACATGCTGGAACATTTCCATTAAGTATGCCAATCTTCTAACTGGAGTAGTAACGGATGATAACGTCGATGATGCGTGGACGTTTGTATGTTCGTTATATGGGATTCGAGAAAAGGATGGTAGAGGTATTGATGAAGCCAGTCATAGTCTTTTTTGTGAAAGCGAAACGTGGCTTAGATGTGTTGCCTCCAACGCATGGTGCATTAGAGTTTTGATATTACAAGGAAAAACTATCAAGCTAAGATATGGCTTCAAGCAGACAATCATGTAATGATGGATTTAGAAAATGAACCAACTTAAACTATTGACTTGTGGCAAGAAGGTACAAACTGACTAGAAAATGTTTGGAAGTGCTTGCTAGCTATCCCAGTTGTGTGCATGCAGCAAATTAGCTGTTTAAGTAAGACGAAATGCATGTCAATGAGGCGCAAGTGTTCTAAAGCATCTCTGAAATGCACACTAGCTTGTAAGATTGATGTCATTGGTTTTCCATATCTGACATATTCTACTTAAAATAGAGCTGCTATAGCAATAATTGTTGTGAGATAATTCACTGTCTGAGTGCACTGACAAACAATTAATCAACTTACACAAAATAACTGATTAATCTTGATTGTAATTAACAAGGAATTACCAAAATTTAAGTGAGTTTGACCAGGGAATACAGCAATCACTCAGTGCAGACCAACTCACAGCACTGTCAGGAAGAGACACAGAACACTAATAGCCAAAAGTCAGCGGGAAATCAGTTAAAGAAAAGCAACCAGCTGTCTCTTCCTCAGCGAGATGATTAAAAGACTAGATTGTACACTAAGTACAGCATATTGAGAAATTGGCCAAAAACACCACCACCCCAACCCCACAACAATGGGAGCAACAAGAAACAATGAATCAATAACAACAGAACCACTGCATTAGAACAGACAGCAGCGGAAACCACTTTGGCCTATAGTGCACTCATATGGTGCCAACTGTTCACTATAGATTATGCTACTAACAAACCGATGAACGTTTTAGAATAGGGTCATCATTGAGTCTGCAGCCTAATCCACTTTTGTGTAATAAAAGCGGAACCATAACTATAAAATGTGAGTGGGTTTACAACCAGTCAAAATGCAGCTTTAGAAAACTAAAACAAGTAGAATATATACTGAACAAAAAAAGTTAAGGAAATATCTGAAAACCATGGAATAAAAGAACACCAATAGAAACAATTATTCAATTTTCATTTGGTTGATTAGATACATTTGTTTGGTTGAACAAAATGTTTAATTGGGTTCGCTATCATTAATACCCTTGTTGTGGCACTGTGTCAAGTAACCTAGGGGTTAAAGTCATTTTTCGCAAAAAAGTGTCAAAAGAGTATTTCCCTTTTTGACACTAAACACATGAATAAGCTGTAATATTTCAAAACTTGAAGTGAAATTCCTTTGAATGTCGCAATTAACTTACGTGATGGCCATAAATATCACGTTTGGAAGATCAGAATGCCTTCAGTAGCGAGTGTGTCCCCCAGCAGCGGCAAATTAGGACTCCTACTGGCTTCGCATAGTTTGAATAGTTCTGGTGATTTGTTGTCCAATCCTCCTGTAACGTCGCATCTCCAGCCTGGGGGTTTATTGTTGCCAGTATTATGCATCGAACCCTCTGTCCAAAATGTCTTACATATGTTCAACTGTAGACATGTCTGATGAATGCAGTGGGCTGTAAATGCACACATCATTGTTTTGGTAAAGTTTGCTGATTCTGTGAGATGTATTGCGGCATTGTCATCCTTGGTCTGACCAGTACTGACACTGGTTCTGGCATATCGAAATGCAGGACAACAGGCACCAACAAAACATCCATGTATGATTGACTGATCGATATTCCCTCTATAACCACCAGATCTGTCGCCATCGGTTTGTAAAATCTCCATAGGGACCAGGCTAACGTCAATGCATGATAACCCATGATTTATCAGTATATTGAAATTTTGCGAAAAATGGCGTGAAGACCAGTCAACTTTGACATTGATTTTTAAAGCCGCTTAAGGTGCTACAAACACAAATAAAGCATCCATTTAAAGATAAATGGACACATTATAACACTGTGAAATTCTAAAGTCTCAAAATGTTCTAGATCTTTTGTTACAGCCCATCAAACACAATTTCCTTAACTTTTTTTGTTGAGTATATATGTAATGCTTACTTGGTCATATTTGAGTCCAATCAAGAGAATATATATTTTTAGGTTTGACAACCAGATATGACTCAAACTGGCCTGCTGTGCTACAGAGCTTAGCTAGAGTCTGGAAGATTAGTACCTAATCAGCGAACAACAAAAGTGCTAGTCAGACAGCTCGGATATTCAAACTGATATGCGTTTTGCTGTTCTTATATAATTAAAGCAGATTGTCTCTTATAGTGTGCCCTATAAGAAGCCAAAGAGGCATTTTGATGCTAGTTTACAAGTGGATACCTATATTTCGTATAGTGAAAGTGTTTGCTGTGCTCATACGTCCTACTCACTTATGTTGTTGTTCAATGGCTATGTTGGTTATGCTGATTACATTAAGAAGCTGTTTTCAATGCATTTACATAAGCTGTGCACTTGTGACCTTTAATCCTGACCTGGCCCATAGTTACACTATCAATATCACTATGCATGACTTCTAAACCATTCACATGCAGTTTTCTGATCAGTTTGTATTGTTTTTGTTTGATTTTGTTTTATTTGATTCTTTACGTACCATCAACAATCTTTCAGTTAAACAGGGATGGGTCTTTCTGGGTTGAACCAGTACTAAGCTAGGATAAATGTGTCTTGCCCAAGGACCACTATGCAGTGATGCCCAAAAGGCTCGACCCCGCGACCCCTCAGTCTTGAGTCAATCACTCTACCTCTGATCCACTGCGCGTGTTAGATTGGTATGACACCAATAAAAATGCAGAATTAACATTGTGGGAGTCTGTAATTGTTCTATGTTTTGTTGTACGTTACTTTATGTCCATTTTAGTATTGCAATCATCTTGATGGGGAAGAGAGAGCTGATTGCTTTGCTTAATTTGTCTTCCTGGTGTCTCGTGATGGTTGAGCGGCTCTTCCTCACGGTGCAACTGGGTTGTCTGCAGTTTGTGATTGTGGTATTTCCTGATCATACTCATTTACTATTACATACTTTTATTTTGCGAATTTAGCACTTAAATGACCTTTAACATTACATGGGCATACGCTCAGTTGTTGTCTTGGTCATGTAATACATGTACATGCAACGAGTATCTTTAGTACATCCTGGATAGTGTCAGTGAATGTAATGGATGTTATAAAGGTGGTAGATGACATAGAAAGGAGTGATTTGTCTATTATCTTGTTATTTTGCACCCAGTTGACCTTTGACCTAATTATGATTCCCAGGGACATTTCCAGACTTGGTATCCACCCCTATCGTGTTTACTACACATGTATAAACAAGATAAGCATGGATGCCAGCTTCTCCTCAATTAAGCCATCAAAAGTGAAATAAGCCTCTTTTTTTAAACGGACAGCCAACTATAGGTTGATTTGGTTTACCACTTACCCAACTCGTCCTAAGCTTTCAAATTAACACACTATCTCACTTATATACACCCAACTCGTCGCGACACTTGTCAGTCTTGTAATACATTTTTTTATCAAGATGCAGGGCAATATTTAGATTTTCTTTTTATATGACGACATATGAAACTACCCACTGAATCTGTTTATTGAGAAAGCATGAATAACGAGACACTGGTACATACAGGATCGAGACTCTAAATGAAGGCATTTCGTAATGATTATGTTCTCATTAATGTGGTGGACACTGTACCGAGTACCTAGAAATGTTGGTTCGTGTCACCCATCACCTGGCCCCTACGAAGTCGGGGGTATAGTTTTGGTGTCGTCCGTCCATCCGGAACCATGCCTCAGTACATGTTGGTCGGATTTGATTCATTCTTGATATAATTGACAAGTATTAGCTTTTCAAAAAAGCTGGCGGTCGTTTAGCCCTATCATTGTATGTATTCTTGCCCACTGCATGCTTTCATTTTGAATTTCTAGAGCTTGTACATGTAGATTTATTCTAAGCTCTGATTATTAACATCTGAACTGTGATTTGTTACCATTTAACACATGCTTCAAGCGAGGATGTTGCTTGATCTTTTGAAAGCACCCGGCTTATGCATGGTATGTTATGGTAATGTATCTAGCATGCGACACATTCATGGAAAATCATTTGACAAAACTAGACAGCAAATTTTCTTAAAACTGAAGCCAGAAATTCAAGGTCACAGTGGTCGCTTAACTGTATATGTACAGACTCCGTGACCCCCAAGATGTTTTCACAAACCAAATTTGGGATTCCTAGGATTTATGCTACTGACACGATTTTTCGAGATCTGATGGCAGTGGTAAAGGTGCGTGACGCTCCATGACCCTAAAGACACGAGTTGTGGCATTCCTACCTAAAATAATATAGGAGATATACTTCGGATATGATATGAACACTCAAACACTAAGGACACTAAGAGCAGGCAGTTTGATTACTATATGCCTCGCTTTGGGGGCATAAAACCTGTTTGTCATGACCGTCATAAGACAGTGCCTGAATTCATAGTAATTCTATGTGATCAGATGTGGATGACAATCATATAAGTACGTTTACTTCGCACTCTTTGCCAATCAAGGACGTTTTGACTTTGGAACGTTTCACTTTCGCCAGCTTTTTTGAAAAGCTAATACTTATTGCGTTTATATAAGGGGCAGGGCAAATTGATGCCTTCTTTGTGAAAAATAAATTCGCAAACAAGCTTGCCTCGTGCTATAGGTAGCCCTACAGATTTCACGGACAGTTTACTTCGCGCTGTAGTTCAACCCATGATATTTGGTACCCCACTCGTTGTTCGGCAGCGAATAAAATATAGCCTGAGCACGGCATAAAGGTTTGGTCAAAACCTGAATTGGATGTATGTTTTGATTGAAGTTTATATAAGCGGCCGGCCATGGCCGACCGCAATAAGTGACATTGACAGTCAATATCGTACATCATAATCGATTCATTATCACTTGAGTTATTTCCCTTTACTAAGAATAGGAAATTATAACGCAATTTTTGGCGTAATGAACTGCACATTTCCCCACACACAAGCTATTACACGTATACTTGACAACTCTTCTCACTATGAGCTATCATTGCACAGTGCCTGTAAATAGGCATGAGAGTGTCAAAAAAGTTACCCCGCCCTAATGACCCCATAAAGCTGCATAGTCTCTAACTTTTGATCTTTTAAGTTTAGAAATAAAGTTTCTATTTATCAAGAACACAGTAAAAACTAAAATTCAGGTATACATTTTACCAATTTCGTAAATCTTAACAAATTTGCAGTGTCAAAACAACAGCATTTATGTTAAAAATCAACTGTCTATAATTATTGGAGGGACACAAGAGAAACACACCTGTTTTCATAAGATAATTCACTTTTCCATGCAGTTTTCAGCTATAGTGAACATATTTATTGTGAAAACATAACTTAAATCTACTTTTACAAATGATTTAATTTTTTTTTTTTCGAAAAAAGTTCATAGTTGCAGACTTAGTCTCTTTAAGCAGGATCAACGGTCAATATATGTATATATTTTTTGACAGTAACTTTAGTAGGTTGTCAATATTTTTTACCGAAATTTTGCATGCAGACAGAGGAACGATAGATTAAAAAATATCAAATGCGATTTAAGTTTGAAGGCCTGGGTCCGATCCCCTAGGTTGACTTAGTGGTGGGGCCGATGATAAAAATTAACTTTTTTCGGAATATGGCCATGTTGCATATCAAATTAAAGAGAACGATGCATACAGCAAAATTGTAGTAAATATTTAGACCGCGGGTACTTTTTTTAAGTTGTCATTTTGCATATCAAATTAAGGGAATAGAGCGTAGAGCACCGTGCAAGCAAATATTCTGTCATTACACACACTCTTGGCCCCTGGAGTGGTTCAAAACTTTTTTTTCTGAATATGATCATGTTGCGTATCAGATTAAAGGGAAAGAAGTGTACACCAACATACATGCAAAATATTTTACCTTACACACATCTCTGGGATTGGATTGAAAGGTCCGATTTTGAATATTGAAGAAAGTATTAAATTGAACGAAATATTTTGGCACTCGTATCGTAAAATACAGTTGACAGGCTCTTGTTACCCAAGGTGAACATAGGGGTTGGAGAAATGGGATTTATGTTTGGTGATTTACTCGTCTTTCTAAAATAACCCTTCGTCGGGGTATATAAAATCGACGAATATGCGTTGTTAAATGTGTATGTTGAGGGGGGGGGGGGGGTGTTGCAATGCCAGTAATTAACCAAATGGTCATAACGGCCGAGTGTATAACATATTGAAGGTAATGTTTGTGGGGGTGACAGATGCTTCATTTTACCAAATAGTATGACTTTAATGTAATGGAATGCTGTGGGAGCAATCGTTTAGACCATCCCTCTTTCTCCAAACGCGCCTTAAACCGATACAAATAGCTCTGTTGACAAACAACTTTGTTGGCAGAGAATAATGACCACTAATGAGCACATTTGCATCATTTCAAGCGATCTTGGTACTTATCGCACATGCGTAAAGCCAGTCTTTAAACATGCATGTACAGGTAACTAGTGGGTCTAGAGACCCGAGATTTGGACTGAATCATCATCATTGTCCAGTTATTGTGTATGCGAACAGTGAAGGCTCGGACGAGTCTGCGCAATGCGCAGGCTCGTCCGAGCCTTCGCTGTTCGCATATGACGATAAGTGCCCGAATGTCATGAACTGGCTTATTCTTAATTTCAATTGAAATCCAGGCGCTTGCAATAGAATAACAAACACTCTGCTATATAAGGGAATACCCACAGGCCCCTTTTAGAGTGCGTATTCTATAAAGTGCCTAAGTCATGCGTCTGAAGATGCTACGAAACATTATTTTATCAGAATCTTCAGAATAGCACTGCTACGGGAAAGCGGTATTGCCAGAAGATGAAAAAAGCTTTTTAAGCTTGTGACCTCCTTTCTGTCTTCGATTATGATATGTAAATTGAGCAACACCTTCTTTCCAACGACATAATTAACGATTGTAAAGCAGACAGCAAAGATCAGGAATCGATACAACCAAGTATTACTTCTGACAAGAAACACCATATGGGAAAGTGACAAAAACGCAAGTAAATATCGCTAACAAGAGAGCAGAGAGGTCAACCTTTACCGTCAGGTAACGACAGGGTTGTAAGGACCTTCAAGACAGTATAACAAAGGCAAACGTGAAACAAATAACACAGAAACACCGCCCTGGAACGGTCAGTAAAATCACGTCCATTTTATCTGTGCCGATTATCTTTTTTAAAGATATTTCTTGTTTCTATTATATTAACATTGTATGGCTTAACCCCATAGAAGCATATCTTCCTTTTTCTGGACAGAGACAAACAGTGCAGACCCAGATTAGTATCTTCACTGTTTGCTAGTTCTTTTAAAATTTGAACAAAAATACCACCTAACAACCCTGAAAGGCAGGAATGAAGTGGTCAATTCGGTTTAAATTCCTTATTTTGCGAGGAACCACACATTAACATTGTACCGGGCCGCGTAGCGCAGTCGGTAACGTGTCTGGTTACAGATACGAAGCTGACTGCAGATCCAGGGGTCGCGAGTTCGATCCCGGCCCGGTCCCATACTTTCGTGGAGATTGATCACGAAATAATTTCTACGGTCATTCTCCTCCCTTCCGCTGAATCATTCATGAAGGGTTGTTGTCAGTTACAAGCGAAAGTATGTGCACGATTACTGGTTAACTGCTTGTTCAAGCTTGCCCAGGAAATAAGTGTGGTTAGGTTAACTGACCGTCCCTCAATGACCATAGCTGTTGACTTGGGACGTAAAGCAACAACACAAACAAACAAACAAACATTAACATTGTATGGCTTAAACATTGGCTGTTGTAAGGCCCACCGGGGTTTGCCTGTTGGATTTCTTACACTCCGGTATTCAGTTTTATTTATTGTTGTGTCCTTATCTTTGCTTTATCTCCTTTTTATATCTTGAATTATATGTTCTAGGAGATGATGCATTGATAAGTTAGGGGTCTTTCATGCAAACCAAGCATCTGTTTGTCTTGATCCACATCTGAACTAAGGGTGAGGTTAGTGTACCGTTAAACCGTTTGAAGCTCTCCAGTAATGTATTTTGACTGACCGTTCCAAGGCGGTGCATCTTTTGTGGATCATTTATGTTATTTCTTTCTTGTTTTGTTATGCTTTCATGCACGTATGTTCGTTGATGTATTGTGGCCACCTGCTGGAAAAGGGAAGACCTCTTGGCTCTCGTTTGTGATGTCTAATTGTGACGTTGTCACTTTCCCATTGGTATCCTGGGTCGGGTGTGGTGCTTGAGTGTATCGATTCCTGATCTTTGCCCTGTATCCTACTTTGATATGTTATTATTCAGGCTATGTTACACAATAAACACTCCATGTGTAATGAGCATGTGTAATGATGGTGTTTGATGGTTCAGAAAAGGGATATGAGGTAAACTTTGTTTCAAGTTTGCTCCAAAGCAGATCTTTTGTTCTTCTAAACAAATTAGGTTAATGGCTGCAAATATTCACGGACAGTGCTTATCAAATTATTTACAGTTTATTGCCAACGCCCTCGTTTCTATGTTGGAGCCTCGTAATGCGACAGCGGCACTGTTAGTGTTTTTGACATATTTTCGACGGATCAAATTGGAGAAGGTATTGTCCTGCCAGTCAAGAGTGACAGTGACGTCATGTTTTGTTTACAAAGTTATCAGGGACTTAGAATCGATAGATCACTTGTGTATTAATCCTATCCACAGGATAGGATTAATGCACGAGTGATTTATCGATTCGTGTTAGTTCAAGTGGAGTGTACAAGTTAATGTTTTACTAAACAATTGTAAATAAGATATTACGTCACTGTCACTCTTTGGTTGCACGACAGTAATCTCTTGCCCAATTCTGCCAAATCGTTTTGAAATCTGATCAGCTGTTGCTAAGGAGATTGGAGGGTTTTCCCCTACAAAATAAGCCAGGCTTCATGACTTGCATGTACGTGTACCAAGTAAACATTTTAATTCCCGACCATTTGTTTCGAATGTGGCAAAGATGTTTTTTTTATTATATGCTGGAACTTTAGGAGGCATAAAGTAATCGCACTGTCTGTCTGTAGTGTCTGTCCCGCTTAGTGTCCGGTGCATATCTCTCATATTCTTAGAATCCCAAATTTGGTGTTTGGATGCATCATTGGATGACAGAATGTTGCTTACTTTTTTCAAGTTATTGTGCCTTGACCTCAGACCTAGTTTTTAGAATAATCGTGTCCGGAGCATATCTCTTATATTATTTGAGGCAGGAATTCCAACGGGAGTGTCACGTACCATCTAAGGGCCACTGTGATCTTGACTACCGACCTAGTTTTTAAAATCAGCATACCATCCAAAGACAACTGTAACATTAAACTTGACCTCTGACCTACATTTTATAATAATCGTGTCGGGAGCATATCTTTTAAATTATATGAGGTAAGAATCACAAATTTGGTGTGCAGATGCATTTTGGGATGTCGCAGTGTCTCTTATCATGTTTGGGTCACTATAACCTTGACCTCTGACCAAATTTAAGAATAATCGTGTCCAAAGCATATCTCTAATATTATGTGAGGTAGGATTCCCAAATTTGGTGTGTCGATGAATCTTGGGACGACAAAGTGTCAAATATTATCCTTGGGTCACTGTGACATTGACCTTGAATCCTGACCTAGTTTTTAGAATCAGCATGGAGTCTGGTACGTATCTCATATTATTTGAAGTAGTGATTCAAGATTTGGTGTGTGGATGCATCTTGGGGTCGAGGAGTGCCACATACAATTTTCGGGTCACTCTGACTTTGACCTCTTATCAAGTTTATAGAATACTCTTCTCCAGAGCATAATTATCTCTTATATTATTTGAGGTAAGAATCCCAAATTCAGTGTGTGGATGCATCATGGGATGGCAAAGTATCACTGTCACTTTCTGGTCAATGTGTCCTTGACCTCTGACCATATTTCTAGAATAATTGTGTCCAGAGCATGTCTCATATGTTTTGTGAAAGTAATCCCAAATTAGGTGTGCGGATCATTTTGGGATGCCAAAGTGTCGGATATTATCCTTGGGTCACTTTGACTTTGGACCCTGACCTAGTTTTTAGAATCAGCACTGAGTGGTGTGTGGATGCATATTGCGAAGTTGGAGCGTCGCAGTTCTTTATCGTGTCTCTTTGACCTTGACCTCTGACCTAGTGTTTAGAATAATCGTATCCGGAGCATATCTCTTATATTTTTTGAGGCAGGATTACCATTTTTGGTGCGTCAAAGTGTCGCGTATTATCCTTTGGTCACTATGACCTTGTTCTTGACGAAATGACCAATCGAATAGGCGTATTAAGACAACACGAATTATGTCGCTCTAAAAATCTTATTTTTTGTATAGATCCCAATTAACTTTTATATTGGTCCAATAAATATATCAAGGGACTTATCGCAGTTGGTTTAAGGGCAGTTTCGGGTATTGTCCACGCGCACCATTCCTGCGTCTGGAAACGGGGTAAGTTGTCTGGGTCCCGTCTTTCGATCATTTCTAAATTCGCATCAATACAGTACTTAGATACGCTTACGTCAGATGGTTATTTCCGCATTTTCTGGACAAAATAAAGTATCTAAAAGTGTCAGAAATATCTATTGACCCGTTATTATATTAAATGATCATCTCAGTGCCAAAAACTGATAAATGAATCTGGCAAAATCAATCAATATACAAAATTATCGAGTTTATACCGTGTATGCGAATACGAATACGGCCGGTACTCTGAGTGTGTGTCCAATATATTCGGTTAATTTCGGCGGTGCACGATCTGACCTCGTAGGCTAGTATAGTCCTACAGCGCTTTTTTGACTATGTTGACATTCTGTATTTACAATAATATTTACCAATAACAAAGCTATTTTTAACTCACTATTTTTAGAATAATGCATGCATTTTATTACATCTAAAATGTTAAATGCACAACCCAATCACAAGGAAAATTTGTAGCGTAGTGTATAGATTGTTTGCCCACTGCCATGGAGGGTTGCGAGTTCAAACCCCATCACTGTACTTTTTTTGTGTGTGTGATTTTTTTCGATTTTATATTTCATTAATTAAATTATTTATTTATAGATATAACTGCAATTATTTCCAAACCAATTCGGTTGCTGAATATCGCTTTAGTGATATATGATATATACAATGCATACGCATTCAGTGGCATCTCGCATAATGCGTTTTCTTGATTGATAATGTCCCATTTGATGTACACTTTGTATAAATGATTAAACTGTTTTCCATAATGCTTAAAGGATACAATAGATGATATAATAAAAATGAAAAAAAAAAGAAAGAAATGAAGGCATTGGTGGGATTCGAACCCTGCGCATAATGGAAAATAAATGGATTTATGCTGCCAGCGACTCTGCCTACTGAGCTAAAGAAGCTGATATCAAACAGTTTTCAAAACTACACCTGACTGCTGAATATGAGAGCGTAATGTTTTGATTTCAATGTTTAAAAACAAACAAATGTAAACATAGTCATAATATTGTTTGTCAAAATTGACCCGAGACATATGAATATTCAATGACCTTTTACTCAGTCTTCGTAAATCTTCGTAAAAAGTGCGCTTTAGATTGTTGTACAATTACTAATCTGAATGAAATTGATCACAATTCCCGGATAGCCCAGTGGATAGTCGAGTGTTTTATCACTCAAAAGATGTGGGTTCGAGTCCAGTAGCATTTAAGTATTTTCTTTTTCATTTTTTTCGATTTGCTAGTTTCTTTGTCTTTATTCTTGATTCTGTGCACAACTGGATATATTTATTTGAATATGGCATGCGTTTATGTAACAAATACAGCACCATGAGTAATTGCAATAAACCTACATGTGATTAACTCTTTGCACGCTGAATATTTTTGAGACTGTTGTAATCATCTGCTGACTTTTAATCAAAATTTATCTTTTTCAAAACTTCTTACAGGCACACTATCAGAGTGTCAAATGGTCTTTATCAAGATCAGAACATACGTTCTGATAATACTGAACTGGGTCCAAACTATTTGAAAATGTTATCAGCTGACAGGGAAAAGTTGGGGAACCTAGGGAACAATAAATACAAAAGCGGCTAAATACAAATGAAAGATGTAAAGCTCATCACAAGATAATATAAAATATACAACAATATTGACTTAAAAAAGTAAGCAATTTGACAATTATATAAAAAAAATGGTCCTTCCAAGTTTCGATCCTGGTATGTCTGATTTGTAAATCGTCAACTAACCACTAGGCTATCGGACAATTTGCATTAACGAATTGACATTATCTTCATATTCTCTGTAAAAGCGTGACCAAGGTCGGAGTACTCCACGAAAACGCACGAATATCACGAAGATTTTGGCGAAAATTAATCAGTCTAAGGTCAATTTTGGCAGACTATAGCGTTGTAGGACTATAGTTAGCGCGTTGGACTCTTGAACCAGTGGACCAGGTTCGATTCCTGAGTGGGCACCTAAAGACATTATTTTTATCTTCCTTTTTACAGCTTTATAATAATGAATTACTTCCTATAAGTTGTATAAACGATATAAATGACAAAAAGGCCACTCCATAACGTTTTATATTGAATTATTCTCAAAATATTTTGGGGTAGGGGTAGATTTTGCTCTCCTGTAAGAAAATTAGCTTTGTGACCCCCATTGTTTTTATTCTTTTTTCTAAAAAGTAATATAAAAGTCTTTGAAATAAAAACAAATTTTGAGATTGTTAATGCCAGATTTTTATTATACAATTTATTCTAAAATCGTATTCCTATTTTAGGGAAATTACCAAAATATATCATTCAGTACATGTATCTTGTCATGGCTTGCGACAGCAAATAATATTTCACTTTTCCTAAAAAGCTTGATGTCTTGAGTAATAATACAAATTAAAATAAAGATAATAGATGGCGATAAAAAACTACTAAAACTTAGTATTAAGGACATAGGGTTTTTCAGAAAATTTAAAAAATGCTGAAAACTTCCATGTGAGATTACGAAACATCGAGCGCAGTGACATATCCTTTTTATTTCATAAATTGACAGTCGATACATAAAACAAGCTGTCTGCAAAGAATAAAAAAGATTTTAATATGGGAATTATTACCCGCAATCATGATTTGGATCAATAAATTATACATTCCCTGTCCTTGTCTCATAAACCAGTGTAATATTCTTACACTGGTGTGAATACTGTCACTACCGACCTTTTTCAAACTTTTTTATTTACTTATTCACAAGTTGTCTGCGGTTTGTGATTGTGGTATTTCCTGATCGTACTCACTTACTATTTTAGATAAAAGACGGAGTTCAGCGTCAATTTGTGAATACTTTCTTACCAATAGCATTTAGCATATGATTTGGGTAAACAAAAGAACCGTCTCATCGGGTTCTTTTGAGTACCCACAACATATGTTTTGGTTGTAAAAACTACGTGCTGCAATTATAACTATCAAATAGACATTTCACGCGCTATGACGGTGTGGCTATTGGAAAATTTCAGTTGTTTTGGGAAAAGCACACCTATAGACTGTATCAGAACGTTTTGCATATACAGCGTAATCAAATGGTCACGTGAATTCCCCACACTGCTTACAAAGTCTCAAAGTGAAAAAACAAAACCATGTTATCTATATAGATCAGAGTTGCAGGTATATAAAGCTTTTCCCAATACAAGTACAATTTGGCAAACTATCAGACAACCAATGAAATATCCTTAACATTTGAAAGGTTTACAGAAATAAGAGTGAGGTTATAGGTACCGTTAAACATGTTTATACCCTTCTGAATTTTTACTGACAGTTCCAAGGCGGTGCTTATTTTGTGGGTCCTTGCACTTTTGAGTTTCACGTTTGTCTTTAAAAGTATACGGTTTTGTCTGTTCCTTGCAGCCTTGTGATAAGCTGCTCGGAAAGGGCTGACCTCGTGGTTCTCTTGTGTGTTATATTTTCTTGTATTTTTGTCACTTTCTTACATGGTGTCTCGAAGCAGATGTTGTACTTTATTGTATCGATTACCGGATTAGTCGGAAACCCCGAAGATAGGTTTTCTTGCGTCGCGGCCCAAATCGATATCCTACTAGTTTCGCTCAATCGACTTATTATCATTTGAGTTATTGCCCGTGATTTAGAATAGGAAATTATAATTCAAGTTTTGGCGTAATGAACTGCACATTTCCCCACACACAAGCTATTACACGTATACCTGACAACTCTTCTCACTATGAGCTATCATTGCACAGTGCCAGTAAATAAGCATGACAGTTTCATAAAATACCCCACCCCCATGTCCCCTTAAGCAAGATCAAAGGTTAATGTATTTCATTTTTTTTGTAATTAACTTAGTAGGTTGTGAATATTTTTTATCGAATTTTGCAGGCAGACAGAGGAACAATAGATGTAACAAATCAAACGGGATTTTAGTTTATTTTAGTTTGAAGGTCTGGGTCCGATCCCCTAGGTTGTCAAAATTCAACTTTTTTGAATATGTTCATGTTGCATATCAAATTAAAGGGAACGACGCATACAGCGAAATTGTAGTAGATATTAAGTACGCTGGCACTCCCTTTTTTGAAATTGTCATTTTTTACATATCAAATTAAAGGGAATAGAGTGTAGAGCACAATGCAAGCAAAAAGTCTGCCTTTACACACACTCTTGGCCCCTGGAGTTGGTCAAAACTGTTTTTCTGAAAGTGGTCATGTTGCATATCCGATTAAAGGGAAAGAAGTGTAGACCAACATGCATGCAAAATATTGTACCTTACACCCATCCCTGATCTCTGGGATTGGGTTGAAAGGTCCGATTTTGAATAGTGCAGTAAGTATAAATATATTGAACTAAGTATTTTGGCACTCGTAAAATATAGTTGACAGGCTTTTGTTACCCAATGTGAACATAGGGGTTGGTGAAATGGGATTTATGTTTGGTGGTTTACTCGTTTTTCTAAAATTACCCTTTGTCCGGGTATATATATATATTCGACGAATGTGCATTGTTAAATTTGTGTGTGCGTGTGTGTGTGTGGGGGGGGGGGTAGGGATAAACATGCTGCAAAGTGCTCAAAAGCTGTTTGTTTGGACGTAAAGTGATCTGTGTTTGACGAGATTTATTAATTGTTCACACAACAATATAGCCAAAGGTATCCATCTCCATGATAAAATAGCCTTTTTTATTTATACAGGAAAAAATTCATACAAGTAAGAGCTTTTAAAAGCAACACCGACTTAATTAATTCCTGGTCACTTTTTCAAGTTCAGAGTTACCTGCCTTTGAGCATCGTAAATTATTCTGTCTCCAAACATTATGTTGGCTCCATGGTGAGCGATGAGCGATCGTTGCCCATTGGGCTACTTGTTTGTTTGTTTGATTTGATTCTTTACGTTCCCATCAACAATCTTTCAGTTAAACAAGGACGGGTCTTCCTGGGTTGAACCAGTACTAAGCTAGGATAAATGTGTCTTTGATCAAGGACCACAACGTAGTGACGCAGGTAAGGCTCGAACCCGCTGCCCTTCGGTCTCGAGTAAAACACTCTACCACTGAGCCACTGCGCTCCCTCTTGTTTTCTATTATAGTACATGTAACATTGTATGGCTTAAGGCCATATAAGCCTAGCTTCCTGTTTTGGGGACAAAGACAAACAGTGTAGACCAGGATCAGACACCGCATAATGCGGTGTCTGATCTGTATCATTACGGTTTGCATATAGAAAGTTATGTTAAAATTTGAATACATTTAAAAATACCACCTAACAACCCTGAAAACGGAAATGGATTGGTCAATTGATACATGTAAGACTGAGAGATTCCATTTGGCTTAAATACCAAATTTTGCGAGGAACCATATATTAACATTGTATGGCTTTAACAGACTTTGGTATGTTATTGTTAAGACTGTGTTACAAGATAAGCACTCCATGTGTAATGATTGTGTTTGATGGTTCACAAAAGGGATATGAGGTAAACTTTGTTTC
>CAXHUL010000550.1:185957-222155 GCA_964019695.1 Loripinus fragilis
GCCCATATGGAGTTGAAGCCCATGATTCCAGGTCTGCGCCTGACATGGCTGACCAAGGGCTCAATTCAAAGGTAGCTGTATTCAGTACGAAGCAGCCTACAGTGGCGATCGCTAGCGAGTTGTCTTCGCACGTGTGCAGACTGCGCGTTGCCTTCGCACGCCTATCGCAGGCGTAGGCCACGCGGTTGCCTGCGAAAGCAGTGCGAAGTTTTTTAAGCCAACCAGACTTGCGAGGCCTACGCAACCTTCCCACGATATCTGCGTTGTTTTTTCACCCAATGAAACGATAGTAAATTCATTGCGGTATCGCTCGAGTGAATACGTCACTCACGCGGGATTGAATCAACCAATCAAATATTTGTAGGAGACTGGTACCCTCTTCCAATCCCTCTTCCATTGAAAGATGGAAACCAAATTATTTTGATAAAACATTCTCGTATCCATAGCAACCCAAATAGTCCTTACACCTACATTAATCCCTTTATTTTATTAACGAGGACAGGATAGGTCAAGAGAAAATTACATACCTTTACCTTGCTGTAAAACTTGTTTTGAGCTTAGATGTCTTTATCTAGGGTTTGCGTATTTGAGCCTTACCGGAAGCACTACGTCGTGTCCTTGTGCAAGACATTTTATCCTCTGCTCAGGACTGATTCAACCCAGGAAATGTAGTATAAAAGTTGTAAGATCTTTTCTTTTGATAATGCTTCCACAAAGCAATGTGCATAATCCAAAATCCGGGCACTGGTGGAGGAAAGACGCAATTTTTAGAGCTCAGCTTTTAATTCAAATTTTTAATTATATGCTGGTGGTGGTGAAAGACTTTGTACATATGAATAGTGTCTAAGGTGTAAATAATAAGAGGTGGTGGTAAGAGGCTGTGAAATTTGAAAATTTGAAGACAGAAAGAAGAAATTCGGAAAGCTGACGTGGCGAGATGCAGAAAGGATGACGTGGCAGACATCTTGAAAAAAGAAACTTTGAAAGTTGAATCTTGTATTTGAGCAGAGCTTATGGTAACAATTGAAAATATATGTAGTGCCCAGAACTATCAATAACTTTCTAGTTGTCAAATTGAAAATTTTCCAAAATAAGACTGTCCTCAAAATCTTAGTGGGAATAAAATTTACAACAAAGGACGAGGCAGCCATCTTGAAAATTTACATATTTTGAGAGTAGAAAACAGAATCTCGAATTACTGATAGAGAAAAGCTTGTGTTACATAACAGCCTGATGTGTGCAGTACCTAAAAAATAACTTATGACATTTTTGGTTTCAAAATTTGGAAAAAAGAAAGAAAAAGACTCTGTCCCGAAATTTTTGAGACAAACTGAAATAGATAGTGCCCAAAATAAACTTCTAGACTTTTAAAAAGACTTTTGGCAACAAACTCTCATAGAAAAGGGTAGTGCTTAAACCAAATATTTTGATGAATTCTAAATAACTGTACTCAGTACCGGAAACTCTCAATGATATAGTATAAACGAAAGAAAATTGTATGTTACTGACTACCTGAAGACGATATATTGTGAAAACTGAACATTTTTTGCACCCGTGATATGAGCCCACCAGTATAAAGAATACTAAGGAAAGAGTTTTAAACAGACTGTAATACTGAACTGAACAGGTCTCTAGTGCCCAGTTTTATAAGAACTTTTTTAACTATATAGTGAAAGTAGACGATGCCAGGTTTCAACAAATGTAACAAAGTTCTACGCTTTTCGGCAATATTTGATTGATAGAAAGATGAACAGTAGTGTGTTTAGATAATATCAAAGATAATTAAACAGCTTAGTTACTGAGTGTGAACTGTATACGCTTTTAGTGCCATGTCTTTTAAAGATCTCTTTTAACCCATATTGATTATAGACATATACTTGATCTCCTATAGAAACAACTACATGAATCTGCAATATACTTCAGACGCACGGATTGATGAATGGTAGAACCAAAAAACTGAACATTAATAGTGGTTATATAAAAGTACCTATATGTGCGTACGGAGTTGATGAAGCTGTTAATAGGATTGCAAAGTGTCTTAACTTTTTAAATGAACTCTTTTAGCATTTTACCATTTTAACTTTTTAATCAATGTCTTAGTGGTATTTTATCTTAACAAATCCCTGTGTGAAACTATTTTTAATTGTACCTGAGGTGTGAAGCTAGAACTTTAGTAACTTTTAAATAAATCTGGTGCCCTGAAATCTGTAGCCATACAATTCATGTAAACATTCTCTATAGGACCAGCTGTCTGTTGAATCATAGCTACTCGGAATGGCTGCTCGAGGTATGACTACCAGGCGGAGTGCGAGGAATCTTCTTATGGCTCCACAGGTAGACCCATTAGTTTGTGATACCCCTCAGGATATAGGACAGCCCCAACCATATGACTGTGAAAGCTTGACAGATGATGATACCTGCAGGGACTACGTGCTGAACTATGAGAAGGCTATGAGGAAAAAAGCAAAGGCATGTAAGGCCGAATACTTGATAAAAAGTGAAATTAAAGAAATAGGTTGGCCGAGCACTTCTGAATATTAAATGATAATCCTTCAGTTAGCATTAAAGTTCGCTTCAAGGACTCTGCAGATAAATCAGGAAATGTAGTTGAATCATTGCTAAAAGTGTACCATATTACTCCTGGTGGATACGATAAGCTGAAATATACCATCAGTCTATACCATACCAACACCAGGATCATGGTCAATGGAAGACAAGCGGCATTATTCAACATAGAACACTCAAAAATCACAGAATCCATCATGGCCAGTGAACAGGTCTCAGTCCTTGATCAAGAGCTATATGAATGTATTGCAGAATCCCTAAAAAATCTAATTGTGGAATCTTCAGCACAGAATCAAACCCAGAAGTCTACACGAAATGACATTCCCGAACCAGAATCGCAGCAAAACAGTGCTATAAGGCGAAAACCTGAACTTCTCCCAGCGAGGGTAAATACGGAAGGCATATGTGGAGCATCCAGCCCAAACACCTACGAGACAGAGGAGCTAAAGGAAGACTTTTGGATGTGCCCCATTTGTAGATTGACAGTGGACGAGGGTATATGCTGTGAAACCTGCGAGCGCTGGTTCCATTTTGAATGTGAGCAAATCAGCACAACTGATCAGAACATCTACGAAAATACGGACTTGATATACACATGTCTAGCCTGCGGCTACAACCAGAAGTGTGATGGACTGGACGAGAGCTTAGCAAATGAAAACAGAAATTTCCATGAGTCTGACCCAATTATCAGTATTAGTATTGCAGACCCTGACAATATATCTGAGGGCGCAGAAGAAACAGTGAGGAAGGTCCCACATGAAAGAAACCAAACCCATAGTCATAGTGACATGCATTTTACATCCACCCCCACGCAGACCAACGGTAGCCCGAGAGGTATCATTTCAGCACAATGCGCTAATCAGATGCCCCCTGAAGGGCCAGGTACAACCTTTCAGGGGACCTCTGGTATGCAGCCGAAACCATCACTAGATGATAATGTGAGGACTGCAGAGGGACTGCCCATTCCCAATCCTGACAAGAACACAATGCCCAATAGAGTTAAACCGGCAGAAGTCCAGGCTGCCCCTGCACCTGAACAGGCCCAGAAGCAAACCAGAGGTCAGAGGAGGGGATGTAAGCAAAAAGTAAAAGAGTCTGAACAAGAGCAGCAATTAATCCTAGCTAAATCTGTCATCAACAACCTAGAGCGACAAAAAAATGAATTGGAAAACTCTAATAAGCTTCTAAAGCAAGAGATTAACTTATTTAAAAGTGAGGTACCTCAAAAAGAGAACAGAAATCCAACTGAACAACGGCTCAATGTCTCAACTGTTGTCCCACAGATTTATCCAGCTATACCTGCAACTGAACAATATGATCACCACAAAGAACTTAACCTACTCAGGAAGCAATTAGAGAATATAGAGATGGAGCTGATGAAATCGAGAATAAGCAACCTAGAGACGTGTATACAACAGCAACGGCAGATGTGTACATGGCAACTGCACCAATATCCCCCTATGCCTATGCACTATCCCAGTCACTACAATCCCTTTCAGGTTCATCCCAGTGTACAGCCATACTTAATACCTCAAATGAATCCATTCATGACCCATCACCAACAAATGAATATGCCATTACCTTACCCCATACACCAAGGTATGGCTCCTCATCTCAGTACAAATTATGGACACATCCCGAACATCGGTGGTATAGCCTTCGCCAATGGTATGAACAGACCAGTCATTCCGCCAGCGACTGCGGCCCCGCATCCAATGCATCCTACCACAGCCCACAATATTGACTACCGGCACGGCCCCCCATTGGTGGCAAGGAGCTCAAGGCAACCGTTTACACAGAGAGCCACCCAATGCAGCAGGAATATCCAACCAGCGGCAGAGGATGGCAACCCAATGGTAAATGTGCAGGGAAAGACTCACCTGGCCCCAACAGACAGCCGAACCCCTGTGATGGAACAGCCGTTGCTAACCTCCAAACAAGAAGCACCCAAGCCAGCAAGCCCATACCGCGCAGCTGTCCCCAAGAGTCCTGATGGCAGAACCCCGGTGACAGGGACAATGGAAAAAGAGAGTAAGGAATGCATTATATTGGATGACTTTGTGGATGGCCAGAGTGCAGAGCAATGTGCCCACAGAAGAGAGCAATTGGAGGAGGGTCCATGGAAGGAGACGTCTGAAATTCCTGAAGATCAAAGCCTATCTCCTAAGCAGAGATCACAAGATAATACACAGGCCCTGAGGAATACCACAGACCAGACTTTTTTGTCCCCCGGCAGAGCCTCAGAAGAGACATGGCGGAGAAAAAGCCTCTAAAGATAGGAACCCTGAACGTAAAGAATATAGATACAAACATAGCATATACTAGGGAGCTTTTGGATTCCTATGATATACTAGTGATACAGGAGCACTGGCTGTTCTCATTTCAACTTTTAAACCTAGAAAATATATTCCCCTCACATTTCTCCTATAGTAAGGCAGTTGATGAAGATGACCCACTCCCCCCCTGTCAAAAACCAAGAGGATATGGTGGGATAGCTATCTTATATAGGAAAAATATGGACTTTAGATGTAAGAAACAAACACATGGAGATAATAGGATTGCTGTATTAGAGGTCCAATCTGACCCCCCACTAATCATCTGTAATGTCTACATGCCGGCCAGAAACTCAAAGGGCAACTCCAAGGCTGAAGACTCATACCGATCATCTCTGGATCAGCTAGAAGAGATCCTCAGTATATATAAAAAATCCCATGCAGTTTTCATACTCGGAGACTTCAACGCCTCCTTACAGACGAGAAAGGGTAATGGACAAGATCTCCAGCTTTCCTCATTTGTCAGGAATAATGATTTGCTTTATGCGCAGTCTGGTCAACATACATTCGCTCACCCAAACAAAACAGATCGAGCAGAGATTGACTACATATTTTTCAATGTTGCAGGGGAAGAAATAATGGACTCAGTAGCAGTAGAACCAAGCACAGCTCTTAACACCTCAGATCATGTTCCCGTGTATGCTGTCCTCAAAGTGAAAAAGAGGGAAAAGACTCCTAGTGATCTTCTGATACGATGCAAGCCAAAGTGGGACAAATGCGACCTACACAACTACAGGGACTTTATTTCAGAACACCTGCAACCATTCTGTAGCTATAGGCTAGGTGAATCGCCTGAATTTGACATCTTGTACCCATTGAGTCATCTGATCTCCGTGCTGCAGCTGGCGACGAGTGACAGCATCCCCAGCTTCAAAGCAGAGGTAAAGCTGAGAAGCAGAAAGCAGCGTCCTTGGTCTGAGAAAATTCAGCAGGCAGTCAAAAACAGCAGGATGGCTTGGGGCGAATGGAAAAAAGCTGGTTCCCCCTTGGACCAGGCAGACCCACATGTTCAAAAAATGAGCAAATACAGGAAGAATCTAAGGAAAGAGCAAAGAAGAGAAGCGGCCAGTCTAAGAAGTCAAAAAGTGGAGCATATCATGAGTGAAAAAGACAATTCCAAAACATTTTTTAAGTTAATCAAAGAGCAAAGGAAATCCTCATCTACTCTAACTGAATCTCTGATGGTAGGAAACGTAACATGCACTACTGATCTTGAAATTTGTAACGGTTGGGCGGAACATCTCCAGAGTCTGGCGACTCCTCTCCAGAATGAGAGATTCGACTCCAAGTACAAGGATCAGGTGGAAAAAGACATCGTAAGCATCAGTTCTATATGCGAAAATGACCCCAATCCGATTGCGCTAATAGAGACAGACGAAGTACAAAGGGCTATAGGTAAACTGAAAAACAACAAAGCAGCTGACACCATCGGATTGACTAGTGAGCATCTAAAGCATGGTGGACATACACTTGTGTGCTTCATGACAGAAATGCTAAACTATATCATCCAGACGAAGAAGGTCTCTGTGGTACTGAAGGAAGGACTTGTCACGCCAATATTCAAGAAAGGAGACCCCACACTACCAGGAAACTACAGAGGAATAACCGTAACACCGGTGATACTTAAAGTCCTGGAGCATATCCTGAATCATAGGCACAACAAGATATTGGAACCAACACAGTCCTGGCTACAGAAGGGATTTACCCAGGGATGCTCTTCCTTGAACGCAGCTGTAATATTGACTGAATGCATACAGGAATCAAAAAATACTAGACAAAATCTACTTCTCACAACCCTGGATGCCCAGAAGGCGTTTGATGTGGTGAATCACGACTCACTCCTCAGAAGGTTGTATATTGACGGAATACAAGGGGACGACTGGTTACTTGTCAAAGATCTCTATACAGACTGCACATCCAAAGTAAAGTGGGCCGGACTGGTATCAGACCCCATAAATATCCGACAGGGCGTGCGGCAAGGAGGAGTATTATCCACATCGCACTACAAGCGCTACAAAAACCCACTATTACTCCATCTGGAAGAAAGTTACTCGGATGTAAAGATAGGATCAATCAAAGTCCCACACATCACAGTTGCCGATGACCTTGCAGTACTGAGTAGGGACCCAGGTCCACAACAAGTAAAGGTCTGGGATGTTGATAACAACACACGGAAAGAAAGATATTGTGTAAACCCATCAAAAAGCACTACCTTACTGTACCATTTTGCCAGGGGGGGAGTGTCGAACATCCTGAAATTCTTATGGCAGAAGATGTGATTCCATATGAGCAAAGTACTACCCATCTGGGCCTGCGCAGAGACACTTCTGACAGACCGTGTATTGAGGAAAAGGTCTCCATAGGGCGCAAGACAGCATACTCCCTAATGGGAGCCGGGTTCCACAGTGGAAATGGTCTTAAAGTATGTCTTAATGGGTTCCTGTGGTCAACTTATGTCTTACCAAGAATGATATACGGCCTTGAAGCCTTACTGTTGAGGGAAAAAGATTTTGAGTCACTCGAAAAATTCCAAAGGAAATCACTTAAGCAGATTCAGGGTCTACCAGATAAAACACCAAATTCAGTAGTACTAGCATTATTGGGAATTCCGCCTGTAGAAGTAGCAATACACAAAAACTCTTTGAACCTTTTTATGAACATCATCAAAAATAAATCATCAGTGGAATACCAAATCGCAGAAAGACAGTTAGCCATGAAGGATATCAAAGAAAAGAGTTGGTTCAATTATATCAGATCTACACTAGAACTGTACAATTTACCCTCTGCATACACACTTTTACAGTTAGATATTACAAAACTCCAGTGGGAGAAACTTTTGAATAGCTCAATTGCTACTTTTGTCGAAAATTCTTGGAAAACCGAGGTTGCTACTAAACCTTCACTCAAGTATGTAAATTCAGAATCACTGAAGGTGGGACAGAGTCACCCAATATGGTCTACTGTAAGGTTAAATACTTTGGACAATAAGAGGGCACAATTAAAATGCAAGATTCTTACGGGCACTTATATTCTGCAAGGAAACCGCGCGGTATTCAATCAGTATGCAGTTGACCCAACATGCAAATTATGCCTGAAATCTCCTGAAACCAGACAACACTTTATTGCAGAATATCCAGTGTTTGAGTATGAAAGGCAAGAATTCTTGGGCAAAGTAAAAACAAATACAGATTTGCTTAATTCAAAGAATGCATTGGATGGAAACCTACAAAACCCAGAGACATTAACTCAGCTAGTGTTGGACGCGTCTGCAGTCATCGAGACACAAAAGAGAGTCAGAGATTCTTGATAAAATAGAGCTCCATACAAGAGAGTACATATACAAGATCCACCAGAAGAGGATAGCAAAGTTAAAGCAGATATCACAGTCCTAATTGTACCATACGATCAGCCCACACCTCACACCTAGTGTAAATACCACCATAAACTTTTTAACATTTATTATGAACTTTTAAATGTAAATAGACACCAGCAAATTAGTTTTAGCGTCCATCAGACGGTGCCTCGAAAAGTCAACGGGGGAACACTACGATACAGAACAGAACAGAATGCCTCGGGCCAGTTACGTATATTAAAAGGCTGCAACATACCTCGTAAGAAAATACTCGAGGACAAACAAACACTGAAATATGTATTTAACCCTTGTCATTCAATGGATTCTCCCACTGATATTGCTACAATAAGTATGATGTAGCTGTGTTTTAAGGGATCAAAGGTGATATTTTTTAAAACTATAATATATTTATGAAAAAATGCATTTGGGGAATGCTGCTGATAATTGGACCAGGCCAACCAAAAATGTCGAACTTGATAGTGATCCATACTGATTAACAGTATGTTCTTTTACATACAATCAAGACACAGATAAAAAAAAACACGTTATACGGCATTTCGTCCGGGTATGCAATGTTTGCTTAAACATATGTGAGCTTCATAGAAAGAAATACATTTTATGCACCAGTCATTTGTATGCTACGACTACTTGGGGCCGGGGACATAGCAGGACGAATCCGGGACGTTTCGCCCCAAACCATTTCCTCCCCTAGTCGTTTAGCCCCCAAGACGTTTCCCCCTGGTCGTTTCGGCCTCACTAGTCGTTTTGCCCCATTAGTCGTTTCGCCCCTAGTATGTATAAAAGTTCTGTCTTATCTAATCTGGGACTAAAAAGTTTGCATACTGCAAAAATCGCCACGTATTTTAAAGGTGTGCAAGTTCATAATGTTTAGGTTCTTGAGTATGTCTCTCTTGAAACTTGCATGCACAGCAATCTAGTTGGACAACACAGGCCTATATATCGCCCTCATCTACGTCCCTACTTTAGGTATATGAGCTGCAATGGCTCTGGCGAGACTGCATAAAGGCACATTGAATGTTCCAATTTTGAGCGAGCCTGTGGAGAAAATAAAATTGAGTTTGAATTTCAGTGCATGTTTCTGACTGCGCGATTTTCAATCCTCTAGAATATCTGTGGAGGGAAACTGAATAAAAATATGCAAATTAAACAATCATGCTAAAGATAGAAAGAAAAAATTAGCATTTTCTGTTTATTTATTTTTTTCTATAGAAATAGACTAGGTCTTAGCTAAGCTATTAACTTAAATTAATAATATGAGTCTTTCACACAGCGCAGGCTCAGTGGTGTTTTATCTGGCCAAGCTCAAAACCTGGCTCAAACCAGCATGCCCAGCTACAGGGACTAGTTTAAATAGTGAAATTTCGCGTCTCACTCGTTTAGCTAGAGCAAATAACGAAGGCGCTGATCAGACTGCGCCGATGCGAGGCTGTTTTGCAAAACATTGAGATGTGGACTAAACTCGAGATACATAAGTACAAATAGATTCAATACAAGAGCAAATGCATTCTTAATGACATTAAGCAAATGCAATTGATTTTGTACTGAAGAACATACAAAAAATGTACATATTCATTCACAAATTCATTTCCTATATGTAGCGCTCGCAGAGTTCTATACATATGTTTATACGTTATTGTACTTTATTATGTTATACCTGTAACTATATCTTGTAAATCTTCTTATGGAGGAAATAAAGATAAAGAAAGAAGAAGATCGCTTATACAATACATGATAGGTGCAGAGAAGGGAACTTTAGGAGAATTAAACTATAATGATATTTTTGCCTATCAATTTAAACATGTGTTTTGTGTGCTCAAAAGAACCGTCTCGATGAGACGATTCTTTTTAGTACCCACAACAATGTTTGGGTTGGACGAGACCAAAACTTTCATAATTTTTGTACCCACGTTAACGATAAATCCATTTTTTCACATTGACGTTAATAATTTTTTTTAACGATTAATGCATGAAAATAAATAGCTCTTAAATCAAAACCTAAGCATATAGCCCCACTAGATAGCTGCGCCTGCACGCTTAATAATCTTACTCCTTCTATATCTGAACTGTAAAATTAACCGCTTGTTCAAGCTTGCCCAGGAAAAAAGGTGGTTAGGTGAACTGACCTTCGCCCCCATGACCATAGCTGTTGACTGGGACGTAAAGCAACAAAACAAACAAACAAATGCATAATCCAGCGGCTACGGCTGTTTAGCAAACAGCAATGATTGAAGGCATCTTCTTTCAGTTGTTTTAAGACGAATTCTGTATCATGTATGCGAGCAAATGCTCTGACGAGACTGCGCGGGCGCGCAGGCTCGTCTGAGCGTTCACTATTCACACAATGTACCAACATTTTATTAACTGGCTCATTATATACTGATGACTCCTTAACGCGTACTTTTGTAAACAGTGAAGACCCGGATGAAATGCCGCATAATGTGACATTTCATCAGGGTCTACACTGTTTGTAAAGACAAAAATGGTCTACAGTGAAAGAAAATATTTAGTTTGTTTGTTATATACACTGTCGGACACGTTCAAGGTAGGCACGCGACATTCAATAAACACTCAGTCAATCAATAATCGATACTACCAATAATCGATAATTGATAATCGTTCACACGCTTTGATAATCCAATTATCGCTGTTCTTGAATTAAGTGGATTATCTTGATGTTTTGATGGTTACCATTTTGATAATATTGCTTTGTGGTCTGAGTCTTCATCTGCTACCATATTTTATGTATACGAACAGCGAAGGCTCTGGCCAGACTTTGCAGATGCACTGGCTCGTCTGAGCCTTCGCTGATCGCCGATGTAAAAATTAAAATCCATATCATGATACTGGATTTCTTACAGTCTAAATTGAAAGATATCAAACATTTTCAATGAAATGTTACCTACTATAATATACACGGCGATGTCGGACAGGGGTCCGTACTCTTTGCATTTCCCCAAATATTTCATACCCTTTGCGACCTTGGTTCTCACTGTCTGCAAATATTATTTTATCAATTTTACAAAATAGGCACCTCTCTGAACATTATAGAGTCCGACCAGACGCTGTACGACGCAACACCTGGTCTGGGTCTGCAATGTTCGCCAAGTCTGACAAACTGCAAACCTCAGGAAAGACAAAGAAAATGCCGGAACCCCGCCTTAATTCCTGTTACCGAAGCCAAATGATTTGGCATCCAGATAAGCCCCGGTTTCTCGTGTCTGACATTAGTCAAACTGTTTGCACGTGACAAGTCCCCACCAGCGAGAACGGGAGAAGTCAAGATGAATGAGCATGGATGTATATATATGTGTCAAGAAAAAAATTACTTTAAAATTCTTCGTTCGATGGAAATCTGGCTGATAGGGTGAGTGAGTTTGTGTCAAACGTCCCACCAACAGCTTAGTAGGTCATATGGAGCTTGGACCCAGTATTGGGTCCGAGTATGGAGACAAGGTCACGACATAGAGCCTCATACGGTAGACTGGAGGAGCCAGGGATCGAACTCAGGACCCCTGGACACAAGGCGAGTGGATTATATATCCACTAAAACACAGCGACTATATATTATCTACATATACTAGTTGAGTATCGTTTGTCACCATTGACCATTCTATACTACCAAAATATGTTGTCTCAATGAGACGGTTCTTTTGAGCACCCAAAACAAATATTAAAACAGATGGATATAGAGGATCTTACATGAGTGCTCATGTTTTATTGAATTTATTAAACGAGTTGGGGAAAAGAGATAAAATGGGAGGCTTGCCGAGCATTTTATCTCTTTTTCGCAACGAGTTTAATAAATTCAATAATACAAGAGCACGAATGTTAGATTCTATTTATCATATGCCATTAAGATTACTTTGAAGTCTCAGTTCTGACGTAAAAACGTTATAATTTTGTCATTATTTACGCAACGTTGTCTTGGACGTCATAACGTTTCCCGTAAATCTATAAACCACTAGTGGTTTATCGATTTTATTGCATGGTGTTATTTCACTCTCAGACGCGACGTCATATGATAAAAGAAAATATTAACGTTCAATATTACGCTAAAAGTTATTTTGCGTATCTAAACTATTCTATACGGAGAGAAGACTCAAATCAGGCTGTGCATCTACAACACATGGCATATCATTTATTGAAACGTTACCGGGATTGTAGAATATAGCATCATATTTGTTCTACCGCGATTGTAGAATATAGCATCATATTTGTTCTGCTCTTTCTCAGGTCATAGAGGTCGGGCCTTATTGATTATAAACGATAATCCTTAATTAAACTTATAAGTGAGTTTTAAGTGAGGCCGTTCAACTTGAGCGAAGGGCAAAGGTTCTGATGAGATTGCACAGCGCAGTCTGACCTGAACCATTGCTGTTTGCGCTCCATATATCTCGGTTAAAAATTCCCAGAATGCACCGATTTTAACAAATCCCCTCACACCGAGTGATCGGGATCAGTAAGAACTAGAACAGACCAAACACAATTTATAAAAGGTAAAATGTATTTCAACAGCAAACAGCAATGGGGCTGAAGAGACTGCGCAGATAAATTATTATGCGCATATGGTTGACTGAAAAGTCATGTTTAAGGTAGCATCTAGGCAGTGAAGACAAGAAACTGCTATGAGCAAGTAATATATGCGCAGACTAACATGCACCATTAATGTACGCTGTTCGCGTATGGTTAAAGAATCTGGCAGTCGTTTTATGATGTGGTCATTTTCTCATTGACACAGCGGGAACTCAGTGGGAGTTCGCTCATCTGTGCTTTTAAAGTGTGAAAATAGCTGATAAGCGACTGCTCTCATGAATTTTGTCGCATTTTTCTGTCTGCATTATATTCCTGTATTATATTGTTTAACTTGAAGCGAAGACCGGCGCTGATCAGACTTTTTTGTCAAACCTCGGACTCAGTCTTTACAGATGTCAGCTGATTTTATTTTCGAAAAAAATGTACAGTGTGGATCCAGATAAGGACCCTGAGGCAGGCGGAGCATTGAGTTATGCACGCTTAAGTTATCAAACAGTAAACAAACTTTGATAATCGCATAAAAAATTCTAAAGGATACTGAAAGAATGACCCTACCAAAAAGCATATTCGGCAAAAAAGTGGTCCGGCAAAAAACATTTTTGGCCAAAAGAATGGTCTGGCCATAGCAGAACCGGACGTACCGCCGATGGTGGCCTTCTATGCTGGGTCCTGATTGGGAACCAAACTGTTAACTTTTTATAAAAATAAAATCTAACGACTGTAAAGAAAATTGCGTTTGACAAGAATAAGTCTGATCAGCGTCTTTGCTATTCGCTCGGTTGGGTACTCTTTTCGCAGTTCTAGCGAGTATACACACTCTATGTTTCAACTCTTTGCATGCTTGGTACTTTTTCATGCTTTTTAGGAGCTGCTATGCTACGATGCTACCGGTAAGCGCACGCACTATGGGGTCGATTTGTTATCAGTTTAATCCACTTACCCACTCCAAAATATTGGATATATGGTGTATTCCTGTTTCTCCCACTTTTAGATTTTAGGAAAATTTGGGGTGGGAAGATATATATGTGCAATAAGTGAAGACCCAGATGACATGATAAGTGCCTCCTGTGACGTTTTATTAAAGGTCTGCAATGTATACCGATTGTTCAACAACATCACAGCGACACGGGTAGCAGCAACCTACAACTTGCGGCAATGTAGGTCTGAATACGTTTTCGCATGACGAGAATCATTTAAGAAACCTGTTGATCTGGATCTACACTGCTTTAAATAGAGTTTTAATCTGGAACTTATAATGTTTTCAAAAGGAGATATGGCCAGTACCGCCCCTATATATCCACTTTGGATATGTCAGCATTTGCGGTTATCAGAGACATGTACAATAAGTACCAAGATCTCGTGTGCTTTGCCTATATAACAGTTATTAGAAGTTGCAAACAACATGCTTTTATGGAGGCATATGGCATGCAAATGCGAGTATGCACTGCGCACTCTCGCCAAAACCTTTACTGTTCAATCTAATAAACATTGGGTCAAGTCGAAAAATAATCTATGACCTCACTGCGCACTGTCCGAGTGGTCCTTTTCCTGCGTCGCAGTGCATTTCTACTTGCATTTTATTTTGTTTCTCTATAACGATACATAAACATACAATGATAAACATGTATTGTGGTACTCAAAAGAACCGTCTCATTGAGCAACGAAGACACCTTTAAAATGACACACTGTTGCTTGACGCTTCAGCAACATCATATTTATTCTCAATTACCATGAACGCGGACCCAGTATACTGGGTCCGAGTCATGAATAATTATTTGTGCCGTCTGATCATCTGTTTATGAAGCGACATTTTTGATAACATTGTCATGACTGAAAATAAGTTATTGAACTGAACAATATAGATCATGATACTAGTCTTATGCTGTTCAGCAAAGACCCTGACGAGACGCCGCATGTCAAAACTGGTAATTTAAAAGGTAGTGTGCGGTGGCGCATAACCATTTTGTCAGGTTTTGTCACATTTATTTCACATGATCAGTTTTTGTAGTAAAACACTTCTGAATCTGAACGTCATAAAACCATAAAATCTGTCTTTTATTATGACCAAGATAAGAACTATAGCCCCAGGGATTATCCGTCACCTAAGAGTATCGCCTATCGCCGTTAACTTCCGAGAACAACCGATTAGTTCTTCGGAAAGTTACCTATGTGCGTCTAATAATCAATAGTCACCAGCTTAAAATAGTGAAGTACGAGTATCCTGCCAGATGATGGGCCGAATTGTCCAGTGATCCTATCAACAAAGGAAAACAGTTGAGGATTTGTATTTTTATTATTTCAAAATTAATTTACCATGTAACTTCATGTTAAATTTCTATCTATAAAGGTATCCTGCAGCATCCAGGGGTAGCATGCGGTATCCTGTGATATCCTGCGGTAATAAGACCGACACCCCACCCATTCATCCAGTCTGTCTATCCCTCCATCCGTCCGTCCATCCATCCACACAGCTTTCAATCCACCCACCTAGCTATTTGTCATATCAACCCACCTAGCTACATATGACAATTAAATAATTTTTTTTAAAAAGAGGGGGCTAAACGACTAGGTAGGAAATGGTATTGGGGGCGAAACGACTAGGGTATGAGGCGAAACGACTAGGGTATGGGGGCGAACGACTAGGATTGAAAATAGAGACAAAACGACTAGGGGGGAAACGACTAGGGGAAATGACTAGAGGGAAACGTCTTGGGGCGAAACGTCTTGTTACCAGCAGGACTTAGGTGAATTGTGCGTGATTTCTTTGTTCTTGCGAAAATTGATTTTAGGGGTTACGTGACGTTTTGATAGCTGACGTCTGAAATTAGTTCATCTTTTCAAATATTCTCAGTGCATCTTAGTCTGCCTTTTGTTTGCGGCTTTACGCAATGGAAAGCTAGACAAGCGTGTATTTATTTACTACCAAAAAATTGACACACAGTATGTGTCAGGTTTCTTTAGTAGTTAAGTATAAATATATTTACCGGAAGCCATCAAAATTACTTATTCCGAAATGAACCTGTCCTATCAATAGGAGTGAGAATATTCAAACTTTCCAAATATAATCAATGACCCCTCAATATATGCAATGGGCCATCCTGACTTTCATGCATTTTGTGGGGAATTCAATCGGTCTGAAAGGGTACTTGCTAGTGGCGATAATTTTGGTACAAATAATGTGGATCCAGATCAGGCCCAACAAAGCGTCAAACTGATCTGGATTCCATCTGTTCGAGTGAGAAATTCTGACACTGTGTAGGTGTTTCTGAAATAAAGTGGAAAAAATATTTTGAAATATTGTTTCAAAGGCCCATTTGATAACAATCAAAATGATAAAAATACAGTAAAACCAAAATACGTATTTTCTTTTCGTTGCTAGGGTCATACTTATTTTCGTACTTTCAAAATGCTAACTAATGATCATATATAAGCATAGAAATGATGTGTTCTGCATGAGTTTGGCTGTCTGTTGATTTTCTGCAAAATTAATGGTTATAACAGTAACTAAGCCAATTTTTAATATTTTATTTATAAGTTGCCTACGTCACGAGAAATCTATCTTTTGAATGATTTGAACAGGTTCAGTTCATATAAACCCTGTGTCCCTTTTGTGGGACATAGGTGAACAGCACAGACCAATATCAGAGTCACAGAACGTGGCGTTTATTTAGGGTCTTCACTGTTCGCGCACTCAAGGTTCGTCTAAAGCGTGAATACATTGAATATCTTGAGCGATCATCAGACTGCACGCGGTGTGTAGAGGTAGTCTAGGCGTTTGTAACTAGCATGCAAGAAAACTATTTTTTTTATTTACGACGGTAACCCATATAAGCCTAGCGCCCTTTTTGTGGGACATAGGAAAACAGTGCAGGCCCAGATCTGACGCGGCATCTGATCAGGGTCCCCACTGTCTGCACACAGAATGTTCTATTAAAATTTGAATACAAATGAAAATTACCATCCATCAACCCTTAAAACGGAAATGGACTGGTTCAATGGACAAAGCAGGGAAATTCCATTCGGCTTAAAGGGGTAATAAAATTTACAGTATACTAATATTTTCAATAATCTGCGAAATACAGTCAAGTGGATAAAACGCCTTTAGCCATGGTTACTGTCCGCTTCTACTTTAAAGTTAAATCCCGTTTATTTGGAGAAGAAATGACAAAGGCGCAGAACAGCCTATGCATCCGGGCAGTCTGATAATCGCCTTTATTTTTCGTTATCTTGAGGGCTTTAAACTTGCCATACGCAAAATTCTGGATTCTAGCTAGTCTCTGTAGCTAACCAGGCTGGTTGAACCTTACCTGGTCGAAAATCCTGAACACAGATTTTCGCCGTCGAAGCCTACTGGCCTATTTGTTGTTGTTTTTAAACGATGGGTTCTACATGAGTTTAGTTGTCTGCTGAAAACTTCTTCAAAATAAATGTCTTACAAAAAACTTTCAGTAATACCACCAGATTTTCAAAATGTTTAGATCAGAATGAACATTTTGTCAGGACTGATCTGGGACCAGGCTGTTTGCAATACCTCCCAGAGCCACATCATGGTTTGGTTCGCATTTTATCTAGTATGCGGTGTTTAATCAGGGTATTCACTTTTCGCTCACAGACGGTTCCTCTAAAAGTTCAATAAATTAAAAAAAAAAAACCTGCACAAAACATGTAAAATAAACCCATCCGATTGATAAATGAGGAAAGTTCATTCTGATAGGTAGGACAGATATATCATACTTATCAGCACCATACATAGGTCAAGCGATGGTCAGACTGCGTCTGTGTACGTGTTGTGTTACACTCGGAATGGTGAACCCTCAATAGATGATTGGCCATCCCGAGTGTTATATGGTAAAACAGACGCTGTAAGCAGGTTTCAACATTACTGTTTAGAACAACAACAACAACAACAACAGCAGTCGTACCAACATGGCAATATTACTAGCACCTTTTTTGCACTAAAGCATTCGGAATGGCGAGGCCTCTTTCAAGAGGTTTGGCCTTTTTATTTGTTGTAGGGCTTAAAGGCGCGATGGTCCTGCGTGTAAATATGCCTTTTTGGCTGCCAACATTTGTTACTAGTTCGCTAAATGCTACTATATTTTGTCCTTCTACTTGAAAATGTTTTTCACTCTCAGTACATTCCATATGTATCCTACTTTCACATATATGTATTTTTGTTTTGTGACGATGAGCTGTATATGCTTAAGTCTAATAAAACTTCTGTTCTGTTCTGTTCTGTTCTGTTACTAATCTACGCGTGCAAGATATTTTTTTTCTTTCATCGTTGATCCAATTTGTTATGGAAATGTATCAAACTAATTAAAAATGATACTTATTTTACGGTTTTTTTTATGCAAATCTGATGTACACTCTGATCAGTGTTCGATGCACACGCGCAGAATTGTTTGGCATACTATTCTGATCAGTAATGCTACTGTTTTTTCGAAAATCTATTTCACTATAAAATATTGTAACAGTCCAGTGAATTAAACGCCGTTACTATGGTCACTCTGCCACCTGCTAAGAGATTAAAAAGACAGGTACTGTCCTGAACACCAGATGTCCTCAATACCCACGCACGGCGTTAGTAGTAAATTTATTGGCTAAAATGTCCCTGCGTTGGCATGCGTAGATTATCGCCGGTCATATCAGTAATATGGTTGGACGGCTATCCTGTGTGGGGACCACGCGTTTCTGATTGGTTCATATGAAGAACTTCGCGAAAAGTGCGTGTATTCGCGAAGGAATATGCGTTAATTTCACACGCGTTGGACTCGCAGGAGTCTCGCACGAGACCCGCAAAAATGGGAAACTCGTTAGCAATCTGCACTGTACGTATATTTTACCACCGTTACCAACTTAAGCATGAAATATCACTTGATGTGCAAGGTCTACACTGATGGATGTGGTATAAAATAGTTATACATATACCATGTTTGTCCATCTGTAAGTAAGATAATCCACTCGCTAAAGCTCGTGGATTATCTCCACGTACAGGCGGACAACGCATGGTATAACTATTACGTAGCTACATCAACTGGCTGTAATCGATGTCAATGATACTTTATTATACATGTACTACTAGTATCTAGGCAGCGAGAAATAATAGCGCTGATCATGCGCAGACCGATCTGCGCCATTGTCAATTCTATTTTACAGGACTTGACTCAGGTTTTTTTTTTCAAATTCTCAATTGATTTGTCCTTCAACGGTAAACAGTGTTTTGCAGCTAATAATTATTCCCTTTGTCTGCAAAAAATGCCTGATATTTGCGTAAGTCGCTGTAAGCATTCTCTCATCTGGCTAATATAGAGCAACTAACCGATATAATTACATATTTACAAGAGAACCTAAGGACAGTGACTCTTTAAGGTTGGCATCCTCAAAAATGAACACGTCTGTAAAAGTTCCTGAAACACATTAATTATTTAATAACTGCATCGCAGAAAATATATAACAAAATAACAGGACAAATCGAAGTAATGCCGGATGTCGTGGTTGTGCTACCCAACTGCCCTTGTCAGCAGTTTGAGCGTCGTAGACACATCTTTGCGATAAAGCAAGCAGACTGATAAAAATTCAACATGTCACCTTCCTGTACCGGGCCGCGTAGCGCAGTCGGTAACGTGTCTGGCTACAGATGCGTGTCTGACTGCAGATCCAGGGGTCGCGAGTTCGATCCCGGCCCGGTCCCATACTTTCGTGGAGATTGATCATGAAATAATTTCTACGGTCATTCTCCTCCCTTCCGCTGATTCATTCAAGAAGGGTTGTTGTCAGTTACAAGCGAAAGTATGTGCACAAATTACTGGTTAACCGCTTGTTCAAGCCTGCCCAGGAAAAAGTGTGGTTAGGTGAACTGACCGTCCCGCAATGACCATAGCTGTTGACTTAGGACGTAAAGCAACAAAACCAACAACAATGTCCGCCGTTTTGATTTTATCTTTGTGTTTTTTTTTTGTCTTATCCTAGTCACAGGATCTAGGTATATACATGTATATACACACTTCTGCCTCGTGATAGAAGCCGGCTTTTATAGCGACAAGGTAGAGTGTTTGCCTGTGAGATCCATCGACTTGTGTTCCATTCCTGACTTGGACGGGGTTGAAATAGTTTCGTTCTACGACAGACATTTCAGAGTTACGCCATGTTTGAGCAGAACAACATCTTGATATTTACACGAAACAGTCACCTCAAAAGTTTATATTATTTAAATAGACATTCCAAGAGAGAGAGATTGTTGTTTTACTTTGTCTTCTTGCTGCCATAAGACTTACGGGTGTCTCAAAACACCGTGCTTCCTCTTTTAAATTGCAATAATTCCTGTAATAAAAGGTAAACTTTTGTTTAACCTTGTGTGGCTATAGCGAAGTGATATCCCTTTCTCTGGATGTTTCACCATTATATGGCGCTTCAACAGGAAGTGGCGTCAAGACGACGTTTTATTACAATAATGATATCCTTTCCTGTCATCTACAAATGTATACGTTTGCTGTTGTTAAAATGACTTCCCATGAGAATTCCTTAGTGTCGGAATGTTCTCAAGCTTAAATTGTAGGAAACATAAAGATTTAAAAGTGTCTCAGATCATGTAAATTCTGAATTATTTAAAGAACTGGGTTATGAAATGTTATGTTCGTGGTATATACTGCAAATTGTGCTGTTTAATAAATTGAGCCGTGACATGTGATTTCCAACAATGTGGCATTTTGTCAAGTGTGGACTCAGACAAGCCTGTGCAGCCTCCTACTAGGCTTAGCAATTTCAAATGATGTTTGGTCAGTAGCTTAACAGTCAAATAATATTCAAGCGACTAGCATAGGCTCTGATCTGTATGCGCGGGCTGGTCTGAGCCTTTGCTGGTCGCACATACCACAGCGTTGAAAATCTCGTGTCACGACTCGATTATAATTGTCATATAGGGGTCCACGTTATATTGAGACACCCTGTCAGTGTTATATGTTTCATTCTCGCGGAGCCTTTGGGTTAATTGTGGTGTTTGCATTTCGTAATCACTTGCTTTATATCAAAATATTACATGTTTACTCCCATCTATTTGATTCTGTATGGAGTGATATATTTACGTTGTAGCTCTTCGCGCTCCAAATTGTACTTTTGTTGTTTTTTTCTCTTTGAGTAATAACTCTAATTAAGCTATGATTATCGTGCGCGATAATACATTAACTATCATCTGATTGTCGTGGAAATAGGCTATATTACATGTAACGTAATTGGTTCTCTGTATAGAGTTACAAAAGATAATATAAACAAATACATTTCTACCTACTCACAGGCAAACGGTTCTGATAAAATATGCGATCGAACAACGGTATAAATAGCAGGCTGTTAATATACAGTATGTCAAACATATGTACAGTCATCACGTGACAGCCTGTGCAAGATAACATGAGTAAGATAAGATTTTCTATCCCAGGAAAAAATATCAGATATTCTTATCCAAAGTGCAAGACAGTTCAGTCGTTCGTCACTTTACAAACTTTATCTATCGAGGAGAAACAGACACATAACCATTGCCTCGTTCTTGTTGGTGACACGTGATACCATGACGCCATACCATTACAGCATGATAATTCAACTGTTGGTGACGTATTCTGGTAATTACCAGGAATTGTGTCAGAACAAGAAACGTAATTTAAGATAATTCAGATCTCGGTCGTTGTTTATGTAAAACACTTGAAAGAATGATAAATAAAAGACTTACTTGGTTTTTAGAATCCAATAATCATATATCGCGGTTTCAGTCTGGTTTCAGATCTGACCGCAGTACAACTGATAATTTAGTTAGATTGGAAACCTTCATACGTGATGCCTTTATTAAAAAGGAACATGTAGTTGCTGTGTTTTTTGATTTGGAAAAAGCTTATGATACCACGTGGAGATATGGCATTTTAAAAGATATCCACAAACTAGGATTAAGAGGTAGACTTCCTACATTCATTGAAAACTTCCTTGCAGACCGCGCCATGCAAGTCCGAGTTGGCTCCTCTCTGTCTGACTATTATGACCAGGAGCAAGGTGTACCTCAAGGGGGTGTGCTATCTACAACACTTTTTAGTATCAAAATTAATGATATTGTGAAATGTTTAGGCAATCTTACTGATTGCTCATTATACGTTGACGACTTCTGTATCTGTTATCGCTCGAAAAGCATGGCAACAATTGAACGTCAACTACAACAAAATTTGAATAAGATTGAAAATTGGGCAACAAGCAATGGCTTTAAGTTTTCCAAATCAAAAACACAGTGTGTACATTTCTGTCAGTTGCGCAAGCAACATGATGATCCGGTTTTACATTTATATGGATCACCTATTCCAGTTGTTGAGGAATCTAAATTCCTTGGCATTTTATTTGATAGAAAACTCAGTTTTATACCCCATATTAAATATCTCAAAGCTAAATGTTTAAAAGCATTGAATCTTTTAAAAGTGCTTTCCCATACTTCTTGGGGTGCAGACCGAACTACACTTCTAAAGCTGTATCGGTCTCTAGTCCGGTCAAAATTAGACTATGGCTGTATCATATATGGCTCTGCACGAAAATCATATCTTCAAATGCTTGATCCTATACATAACCAAGGACTTAGATTAGCTTTAGGGGCTTTTAGAACTTCTCCTGTTGCTAGTCTCTATGTGGAAGCAGATGAACCATCACTATATTCACGAAGAGGGAAACTCTCTTTGCAATATGCTATAAGACTTGCTGCTAACCCATCCAATCCTGCTCATGAAGTTACATTCCCACCAAATTATGTTAATTTGTATGAACAAAAACCTAAAGCTATTAAATCATTTGGCATCAGAATTTCACCACTTTTAGAATCTGCCAATATCAAACCACAAAATATTGAAAAACATTTTACACCAAATATTCCAGCTTGGTGCATGAAACCACCAGAAATACTTTTTGATTTACATTCCGGGAAAAAATCTGAATCAAATCCACACATATTAAAAGATGATTTCAGAAAAATGCAAAGTCGTTATAAGAATTACCGACAAATTTATACTGATGGGTCAAAGGAAGACTCAAAGGTTGGTTGTGCTGTTATATCAGACAACCATAGTAATATGCAACGTATACCTGACGATTCATCAATTTTCACTGCTGAAGCCAAAGCAGTTGATCTAGCTTTAGATTTCATTAGCACTTGTGATGCAAACAATAAATTTATTATATTTTCTGACTCGCTCTCTGTATTGAAAGCAATGAACCATACCAGTTCAAAGAATCCACAGATTCAGAAACTTTTAGAAAAATGTCATGAGCTTTTAACTTATAAAGAAATTGTTCTCTGTTGGATTCCTAGTCATATAGGTATCCAAGGGAATGAGATGGTAGATAAGCAAGCAAAAACATCGCTTTCATTAGAACCAACTTCTTTTAAAATTCCATTTTCCAATTTTAAGCCCTCTATCAATAAATATATCTTGGAAGAATGGCAAACTTCATGGAATAACAGCATTGGTAATAAACTTCTTGACATCAAACCAACTATTGGTGAATATCAATCGGTTGTTCGAAACATTAGAAGAGAAGAAGTAGTATTAGCTCGACTCCGCTTAGGTCATACAAGAGTCACTCATTCATACTTACTACAAGGTGAAGAGCATCCTCAATGTGTTGGTTGCGACGCACCTTTCACTGTACGTCACTTCCTTTTGGAATGTGGCGATTTTGCACAAGTAAGAAATAATTGCTTCCATGTTAATAACATGAAAGAATTATTTCAAGATATACATATTGATAGTATTATGACATTTTTAAGACAAATAAATCATTTTAACAAAACCTAATTGCTGTTTTTAAAATCATGTTTTGTTATACATTTGTATCAGACCATAATACAGATTATATTATGTTGTATTCTGTTCAGTTAAAGAACATGTACAGTTATCTGAATAGCTCTTTGAAACTGTCAGATATTGTACGTGGTCTCTCCTGTCAACAATCGTATTGCAACTTATTTTCATAAAACAAACTCATCATCACCATTCCTTTTATTTTATCTTATAAATTTTTAACTTTTTCCATCCTCATCATGTTTAGTTAATACCGTATGACGCTAATGACCCACAAGGGTTGATGCGTCGTTAAGCACCAAACAAACAAACAAACAAAGATCTCGGTCATAAATGTACAGGTACATGTATAGTACCGTTGATTGTAGACTGGCTCCAGTCCTTAAAACAATGTTTCGTCAATGTGTCATATCGTATACTTGTAGCCTGTCTAACTCTGATGGCTCTGTTTTAAGGACTGGAACCAGTGTAGGCTGATTGGAATACGTTCACTTACGATGAAGGTGAGCATCTATCTACATTTATCAGCCACCCCTAATATTAACTGAATTGTTTCAACATAACCTAATAAACGTTTCCTATCTCACGGCATGTTACCTTTATCAGGTCATGATGACGTTGCACTTTTTGAATGACGTCTCTAATGACGCTGAATCAACACAAACAACAAAAAAAATTACGACATAATTGCTAGTTTGAAGAGTGTTCAATAATGGGTAAACTGATAAATAGAATACCAGGTTCGCGTCTTTTGATATCAAGTTTACCAGGCTCAGCTTGCCGAGCGATTCAACATGCGTTCTCAAAGCCTTGCCTGGTAAACTTGATATCAAAAGACACTCACCTAGTATTCTCTATGTAGATGCACACGATGTAGCGGATCGCATAGCTTTTCAAGCCAGCAAATGCCGAAAACTATTGGCTTCAAGTACATGATGCAATGCTAATTTTAGAATGTGCTCAGAATGTATTGCATCATATTTTCCTGAAGGACACATTAGAGTGCCCCCGTCGAGTCTCGAACTAGCGACCCCTCGATCCCAAGTCTAGTACTGTTCCGCAGCATTGAATCATTTACGTATAAACTGAAACAAAGTTCTGATCGGTCACTTTTCAAACTCATTATTTCTGACCAAACGCTAGTAAACGCCTCTGTTGAACATTTTATATCATCGAAAAAGTGTGACTTTTTAAATAAGGGTACCTTTTCGCTACCTTCATCCGTGCAAGAAGTACCCGTCATGTTTAAAAGAAATAACTTGCAGAGTCTCAGCAAAGTATTGTTTCATTTATAAAAGCATAAACTTTGTATGCCCTATGTTTGACTTTCTGAACCAGCATAAAAATGTGAAGTGACCGATTAGAACTTGGTCTCAGTATTGTTAAGGTTTGCCTTGAAGGTTTGTAGGTTTTATCTGTAACACTGTACTGTCTTTTTCCCTGCTTATCTAGTTCCCATGAGATCTCCCTGTATGTAGTTTTATCTCTTGGTATGATTCCTGTGGCATTATAAAGGACCTCTGACGGTGGTAATGGAATCACAGTGTATCGCTGCCGATTATTTTGATAAAAAATTAAAGTCGATCAAATGCTTCCATCTTCATATATAAGCTCGCTGTTGGTCTCTATTTTATGATTTTGCATTTGATTTCCTATATTCATAAATGTACGGCTTTATTTTGGGGCTAAAATGGTCACTTTTATAGGATATAGAAAAATATTTTTAAAACATCACACCCCCCCCCCCCAAGTCCCAACTAATCCTTTTGCACGTAAGTGTGTTCTCATATTTTACATAATATATGTGAAAAGCTAGCTGGGATTTGGGGGGGGGGGAATGATATCCCACAGCCCAAAATGTGACGTCTGGGCGAGCCCGATCATTTGGATTTTTGGTGTGCTCTCTTTAAAATCTTTTTTTCCAGTATAACGAAATAATTAGTAAAAGTAAGCTTCCTTTTCACAACCCATTTTAGGGTATTTTTCTTTAGATTATGAAAATTGTCCTTTTACTTAATTCAGTTGTTAGATTATTTTGCACTTATACTGTATCTATCCAATACACATAAACTACATGGCCATTGACTAGGTGTACTTAATGCATGGATGAATGGCTATAGTACATTGCTGCATAATATTGCACCAGATAAATACATTGTCATCAAGGTTGAATATGGACTACAGTTGCACTTCAAAATATTTCTTAACAAATCAGATAGAAAAAAAACAACAACAAACATAATCATTAAAATGCTCATGATTTTGGACTTTAAAATACTTTCACTGTGATTTGTAATCGAGGATTGATGATACAATACCCTTACACGCGAAAATAATTGATTTCTAAAAGTTTTGCTGAAGTCCAATTTTGCAACCCCTACCCCCTTTGGTAGCGTCTCCTGTTTTGTCGTAGGATCTGCCTTTCTAATTATAACCTTAATTCGTTCCTAATACATCAAGCGTCCTATTCAAAAGAATACCGGCGATATCTTATGTATAGGAAAAAATTGGGAAGCATCTGAAAAATAAGCAGATACCCTATCAAAGTTTCAGAGGTCCTTTACTCCTTTTGCATGCTTCCTTGTGAAATACCGATGGCATGAGTGTAATATGTTTATAGACCTGTTCCCCCGCCCTGTTGTCTGTGGGTAGTGCGGTTATCCGGACATCACTGCCGTTGGGCCCTTCCTCTTGGACCAGGTTTGTCCTGGCGGGCCATTATCTGACCCTGGTGGGCCGTTGCCCCCCTTCTTGACCTGTTTGGCCCGGTGCTGGGTATCCAGGCTGGCCAGTGTGTCCTGTACCCTCCAAATCTCCCCATCATCTGGATGGCCTTGTTGAGGGGCTGGCTAGTTTGCGATGGATGTGATGCGCTTAGGGGGCATCATTTCCTAATTATCTTTAACACTGTAATTCATGGTGATCAGTATAAAGGAATCCATGCATCCTTCACCTTATGCTTTTGTGCTTAATATAGCACACTTTTTGCTCTGCTATTTTGTGAGAATTATATATTTTTAGAGTAAGAATCAGGCCTGTGGGCCATTGAACATTACCATATTTAGGGTTCAGCCACTGTATCAGGCTTGTTCCAGAACTATAAAAACCACAGCGACTCCTTGCTTGGGGGCTTCTGCTGTGAAACTTCTGAACTGTTTCCACGTGGGGTTTTCCTGTAAATTTGGGACTTAGCTAGGATTTAGTCAAGAAGAAGAAATGACTTTGTATGGGCCGATTATGGGGACATTTTCTAAGAAGATAATTATGGACATAGTACATGTTCGTGTGTCTGTGTGTTTCAACTATATACAGGACTGGATATATTTAACCTAATAAATCAGTAATTATCATGTTGGACTACGTAGTAATTTTTCTCGGTCACATGTGAATCCTCATATGTGGAAATAGACTGTTCTTAGAAGCAAGAGACGATTCGAATGAGTAGTTTATATAGTTAAATGAATGGAGAAAACTTCACTTCCTAAATTTTACAGTATACGTAAATCTAATGAAACAACGTTTTGAATAAAGCGACATTCAAGAATAAGTTGTCCCGTTATTTGCAAGGTGGAGCTTTGTGTAGTTCATTGCAAAGGGTGCAATCGAATTTCGCATACATTGTCTAGACTCTAATACAATATAATTGTATTTTTAATTTACACCAATGGATTAGATTCTAGTGTTGTGTAAAGAGTTCTATACTCAGAAAAACAATTGAAGGATATTTAGATTCAGTCCCATCTCTAACATTCAATAAAATAAAAACTTTACTAAATATCCAGGGAGCGCAGTGGCTCAGTGGTAGAGTGCTTGACTCGAGACCGAGGGACCGCGGGTTCGAGCCTCACCGGCGTCACTGTGTTGTGTCCTTGAGCAAGAACATTAATCCTAGCTTAGTACTGGTTCAACCCAGGAAGACCCGTCCCTTTATAACTGAAAGATTGTTGATGGGACGTAAAGAATCAAATCAAACAATCAAAACTAAATATGCATGCATTTCATAGTTACAGACATCTGCAATCAAAACGGATGCTTTATTTTAGTCACGCTTCAATGGTTTAAGTACAGTACATGTCCAAATGGTACAACCCTCTATACTGAAAAGTCACAAACATTCTAAAATGATTTAAACCCATTTTAATCGTTTGTATTCCATATTGACTGGCTCCAAAATCATCGCTGGCTCTCCCTCCAAAACAAGGCACCTAATTTTGAAGCTGTTGTCAGTGTTTTACTGCAATTTGGGATCAAATTTGCCAGAGTATGCCATATCTGTGTATTTTTGTTGAAAAAGTTGTCCCATTATTAGGTGAAATGACAGATGAATTGGTGTTAACTTTTGTCTGTTGTCGGAATTAGAACATAAGCAATGACCTGGTAAAGGTTGCTGCAAAAATTGAGAGCACTAAATTTTTTGCCTGTGAACTTTGGGTGGTGAGGGTCGGTACATTTAGTGTAGTACTGTATCTTAACCAATGACCCGTAAATTTTAATTTGCATTGTGATTAATTGCAAAGTGATACTTCTATCAATGACAAAAATAATTTGCTTGAAAATTATATACCCAAATGTTATAAAGTCAAAAGAATTTTAATATCCTTTTATTATTTTTCTGAGTATATTTTAGCTCGGTAGCCGTTTTTTCAGCAGAGCAGAACGGATTGTGAAATTATGCCAGAAGGCATTAAAAAATCATTTCTGTGAACTGTTTTTGAATTTGGACCAGTGATTCAGGAAAAGATTTAACGTTTTTACTAAACCTCTGGCAGCCAGAGCAAACCATTTATGCAAATTTGGTATAGGGCATTATGAGGAACATTTATGATACTATTATTTCATTTGGACCAGGTCGTAACATGTGCTATTGAGGGGCTTTGTCGGTGTCGGACGGAATCAAGGGCCTCTATCTACCTCACCATGGTCAGATTGCCTGGTAAGATACCGAGGGTGAAAAAGGGTCTTATAACCAACGCTTTGCGCTGAAGTTTTAGCTTTTTGTACATGTACTTGTGCTGGGATGTTCTCGCGATTTTGTGGGTGAACCAAAAATATATGTGTCTAAATCAACATCTGAACTAAGGGTGAGGCTGGCCCCGTGTAACTGGTTTAAGCCCTCCAGTACAAAATATTTTAACTGACCGTTCCCACGCCATGTTTCTTTTGTGGCTCATTTATGCTATTTATGTTTCGTTTGTCATGTTGTCTTGTCTGTTCATTACTGCCTTGTGGCTACCTGCGGGGAAAGGCTCTCGTTTCCGATGTTTTGTTGTGTTATTGTAACTTACCCATTTAGTATCCTGGGTAAGGTGTGGTACTCGATTGTATCGATTCCTGATCTTTGCCCTCTTTTCGTACTTTGTGACTAGTTACTATGGCCTTGGCAGCCTGAAGCCTCCATGCGAGCTTAACATTTTTGGGCTCCATCAACAGCAGAATCTAGAGCGAACATTTAGTACCAGTAAAATGTATTTAAGGCTGCTGTACATTCTAAGGCGGTGGTTCTGTTGTTGTTGATTTGTACTCCCATTATGGGATCCTGTAATTGTTACATGTTTTTGGTGCGTTACTTTATTCACTTAATTACTTACTGGAGATAGACGGCAGACTTAAGCGATTATGCTTCTAAGACGCCAACTGTCTAGTAGTGGGGGAAAGCCAGTGCAGTTCTTGGCGTTCAGAGGGAAAATACACTGTGAAACCACCACAACCCGGAAGATAACAGTCAAGCCATTGAGATACATACCATTGCAGGAACAATTTGAAATTTTTCACTAATCAATATTTTTGCTAGCGAAACTAGCGAGACTCGAACCTGCGTGGAAGAGGTTTCCAGCTAGTCAGAGCTAAACATGCTACCGACTGAGCTATCTGGGTGTTCCATGTCCATTCTAGTTTTGCAATCATCTTGATTGGGGAGAGAGAGCTGATTGCATTGTTTAGTTTGTCTTCCTGGTGTCTTGTGATTGTTATGTGGCTCTTCCTTTTGTCTGCAATTTGTGACTGTGGTATTTCCTGATCATACTCACTATTTCTGATTACAGGCATGCTAAGAGTAAGGAGTTTTGCGCTGCTTTGTAGCAATCAAATAGGCAAGCCCTCCTTTTAAAAAGGAAAATTTATAAACTATTTTTCCCTCCAGTAATTTTCTTACTGACCGTTCCAAAATGGCACTTACAGTGGCGTACCTGAGAGGCATTTTATGGAAAACGCACTCTAGATTTGGGTCAGGGGGCAACGCACTGGATGTAGAGCATTCACAGGGCTAAAACTAGCTCCAAAGACACGCAATGAGTGACGTCTGTTGATAACCTTTGCAAACAGATTGGACCCAGATTAGGCCCGACAAAACGTCGGACCTGATCTGGATCCAATCTGTTTGACTCTCAGATGGTATTACTGAACTATTTTTTCGAAAGAGTTGATTTTGAAAAAAAATCAGCAGCATGACACATTCTCAGTGGGCAAAGATTTAAATCTATTAGAAGCTGATGAAACTATACTGGTGGCGCCGAGTTGTACGCACCGACGTTTTTGAGTACACGTAGGCACGCTAGAGAACCTCTGTACTCGAAAAGCGCAGTCATCGCGTGGTGGTCACAGTCGACGAGTGGAAAAAATGTGCACCTTGCTGTTGAAAGAAGGTAATAAATTTCTTAATATTTCTATTCTGAGAGTATTTTTTGCTGATTATTGTCAGTAGATATATACAGCTTTGTATCTGCGTAACAATACGTGTGTGGGCTAAGCGATAGTCAATACAGCGCCTTATTTATACAAAGAAGGTGATTTTTCTCCAAAAAAAAGAGGAAATATTTTTTTGTTTATACTCTGAAATTTATGCTTACTTAAGATAAAACGCTAAATACCAGGGCTTTAATGTGCAAAAGTTTGAAATCTGTGGGTAGAGCATTTTTAAAGTTATTGAAGTATTTTATACTGTACGCACAGTTCTCTATATCGGGTGTTCTGGCCCAATGATCAGGTGCTCCTGTACACAGTCGTCTGGATTAGATAAAAGAGAACTGTACGCATATGTCGCGGGTTGTCCATGCTATATTTGAGCCAGCACATGTGTTTTGGGATACGTGTTGCATTTTTAGACCAACGAAAGCCCAGGCAAGCCTGTGCAGACTCGCATTAGCCTTTGTTACGAATATACACAAAGTATGGATAAAGATAAAGACTCGAAACAAAATTTGGACCTCTAGTCCTACTAGATGCGTCGAAAGTCTTTAACTGACCAACGCAATGACACCTTAGCAGGTGGCATGCCCCCATTAACAAATTCAGACGTGTTCAATCTTCCAATTAAATACATGGCCAGTGGATTTAACTCGTTGCATGCTGGGATATTTTCTATGCTTTTTGTCATCTGCTGATTTTACCTAATCTGGGTCCAAACTGTCTTACTTAGGTTATCAGCAGGCGGCACTTGTATATAAAGAGTGTGGTCAGGCGCCCTTATCAACTAGCTCCCCGGGCAGTCCAAAATCACTTTCATGGTATTGACCAATTCGCGCAGGTTCGACACGGGGGTGACAAGTCAATAGTTCTTTACAATTCTGGAAAACGGAACAACCCTTAGATAGTCCACGCGTCGGGACGCGTTGAACTAAATATTTTTTCACATTTTGGTAAATTTGTTGGCATTCCATTGCTAATTTACAGCCACAAAGCGATCAGGGTCCACAGGGGGAGGGGGGTCTGATACTGTTTGATACATGTGTAGGCTCAGGGCATTTTTTTTTGTTTAAATTTTTGAATTACATTATTATTATTATTTTTTTTTTTTTTTTTTTTGGGGGGGGGGTCGAAATATTAATATTTTTGGGGCATGAAAATTTGTGGATATTTTTGGGGGGTCACGACAAAATTGGACTAGTTTTAGGTGTCTCTTAGATATGTATTTTATTTAGGGTCTTTTCTTATGGTAAATATACAGAATGAGAATATTTTTGCGTGGAAAAAATTTCAAATATTTTTTTTGGTGCTTGATATTCCCGATATTTTCTGGCGGCAAACGGTAGATGCTGGGCCCAATCCTACGTATGAAGAAAAAGTGAGAGTACCCCCCCCCCCCCCCCCCCACACACACACAAACACTCAACCTGGGTCACAGTCTATGATGAGAAGTTGCTAGCTCAGTGATCTGGGATGGCGGATTGAGTTATTTCTGGCGATTTTATAGAGGATGCTTCTTGTTAATCATACATGTATTAAGTCTGAACATATGTTGATCTATGCTCTACGGGAGTTCGGCTTATTTTACATTCTGGAGCTCCCAATGGTCCGTGATCATAGTAAAAATATGAGTTAATCCCACAATAGTTTTCAACCCCGTAAGGCCAATCTAACCCACACCATAATCTAATATTCACACGCAGAACCGGTTTCATCCCCATAATGTTACATGGCATTGTATCAGCGGATTGACAACGCTAATATCTCCCCAATTTTTTCGAAGGATAAAATAAACAAGAATATTTAACAATGAACTTTAAAACACATAGCATATTTTCCTTTATTATACTTAATGTACATGCATGTATAATAGGCCTGTATTTGGGATAAAATTGCATCTTCAAACCTGCTTTGAGTATGCGAGCAGCGAATGCTCGAATACACAGGCTCGCATATATAAGCCTCGGCTGTTCGTCCAAAATCTCCTTTGATTTTTTGGTTTGATTTGATTCTTTACGTCCACTCAACAATCTTTCAGTTATGCGGGACGGTTCTTCCTGGGTTTAACCAGTACTAAGCTAGGATAAATGTGTCTTGCTCAAGGACCACAACGCAGTGACGCCGGTGAGGCTCGAACCCGCTACCCTTCGGTCTCGAGTCAAGCACTCTACCACTGAGCCACTGCGCTCCCACATCTCCTGTGCTGTCCTTGTCTTTGTAATTAGCCTGCGAATACCCAGTAAGCACGTAAAATCGGGCCACTATCGGCCCGCAAGCAAAGCGCCATCCGAACGGCGTTTCGCTGGCGGGCCGATAGTGGCCCGGGATTGGATACTCGCTCCGAGGTCGACCGTTAAATAGTTTTGCTGTCCATAGAGCGTCAAACAGTATCGACCCAGATCAGACTGAGCCTACACTGTTTTCAAAAATATTTCTAAAATGTTCCAGCAGAAGACAAAACAGACAAGTTTTATTGTGATTAGCGTTTTTTCGGCCTTAGAGATTTTGTTTATTTTCGAAATGTAATGCTTTTCTCTGAAAAGTGCGCAGACCACGATGAAAAGTATTATGCTTGCGGCAATTCATCGAGGCCTTCACTGTTTGCCAAAGTGCCTCCTTTAGGAGAAACGGAATTGCTTTAGCTTGCGTGGTCGTAAGTTACGTCATATACCCAACTTCCAAGTATAGCAACGTTTTTGTCTTAACTCTTTGCATGCTAAGTAACTATTTTTTGTCCTGAACATTTCTTAAATCTTACGGACCTTTCTCCTTCAGGTCCTGCCAGACGTTTTGCTGAGCCTGATCATGGTCTAAACTGTTTGTATGATCAATCTCAGACATTTTCATGGTACCGCGAGGAAGAGCCACACAACCATCACGATACACAAGAAAGACAAACTAGATGATTACAAAACTAGAATGGACATAAAGCTTGGTCCCAAAGCCCTCGGGGCAATCTGATACCAAAATCGGCTCTTCCCCGCTAGTGTCAAATAGAACTTTTGATCCAGATCGGGTTGACATTTCAAGCTTTCGTCCGACCATCCGTTTATTCGCAGATCGGCCATCTATTGGCCTCTTTTTGTTCTATATGACTAAATATGACATCTACATAATGGAGTCCCTCTCAGGGGTTTTGGGAAACAGGGGAAATGACATTTATTCCAGGGGAACAGGGAACAAAGGTCACAGTTTGAGTGGAACAGGGTACAAAGGCAATATTGGGAAACATGGGACATAAGAAAATTTTTTTCGATTCTTTGGGAACAGGGAAACAAGCCTGTTTATTTCAGGGGAACAAGGGAACGGTTATCTCCCTAGGAGGATCTTATAAGCGTTCCAATTTTCAAATTTTAATCTTTTGTTTGTCTGTACATCCGTCTGTCAACATGTCATATTAAAATGTGTCTCTGAAGCACTGACAGCTGTGAACGTCAAAACATGCATAATGCTTGTCCTTTGCATACCCTTCAAACATACACTGTAATTTGTGACCCCATACCATGATCAACACCACATTTGCAGTATAGTATGCAGCAGAGATATATGAAGTGCCATTGTTGTCCTGGGCATACTCCTCAAGCACGCACTATGCCATGAATCGCATGTTTCATTGATTTTTATGATTCTGTAAAGCGCATATATTTTCTTATGAAATCCGTAAAATTTTAACATTTTATCACTCGCCAGTGACCCTGGTTATTTTATGCACTAAAATGCATGTCTTGCCCAGCAGTAATAGATTAAGTAACAAACCTGGCAATGGTTATAAGAGAGTGTGGCACAGCTTGTTTTATGTATTGACATTGCTTTGAAATTGTTGCCGAGACGGGTTGGCATCGCTGGAGACAAATAAACAGCAGTTCAATTGCTCTGGTTTTGTTAAAACCGCTCGTGTTCCCAACGACTGCGTCCAGATACAGCTTGACGAATGCGTACAAATTAAATATTTAAGCACTCGACATATGGGACAGTCCGCTTGACTACTCAAAATTTGCGTACAGAAGAAAAATGGCTTGCATCTTCGCAAATAATGAACAGAAACATTTCAAACTTTCTAGTCCTCCACTTATAAGTATTTTTCATTATTTGATGACATAACATGATAATTGATTACTTTAATAGCACATTTATAAGTCATTGAACAAATTTCAGGCACTTAAAATCCAATTGACTAGCCAGGAACTGACTGGTACTCTACTGTTTTTAAAATTTAAAGGCTCTTATTGGGCCAGAATGGACTACAACACCTAAGCAATAATTCCAAATACACAAAACATCGTGAAAATTAAAAACTGTAAAGTACTGGTTCATAGAATGTATCACAGTAAACCAAAATAGTATATTTTCTGCACCCGTCGACTGCGAACACCACGCAATGACTGCGCTGTTCGAGTACAGAGGTTCTCTAGCGTGTAGGTACGCCCCTTTATTTGTGTTCGTCTTTGACATAAAAATGTATTGCCTTGTTTGTGTCTTGCAGCCTTGTGGTCACCTGCTGGGAGAGGCTGACCTCTAGGCGCTTCTGTATGCGATGTTTTCTTGTGCTTTTGTCACTTTCACAAAAGGTGTTCTTTGTAAGGTATGCTACTTGATTGTTTCGATTCCTGATCATTTTTGCCTTCTTAATACTCACACGAGTACCGACTCAGAAGGAATACCCTATAGTGTGCAATCCTCTCAGTGGTTGGTTGCCCATAAAGTGTGCCTATTTCATATTATGGGTTATTTTGTGTTGTGCCTAATTATGGTCTGTGTCTCTTCCTCGCGGTGGCGTGGGATGGTCTTCAGTCTGAAGGCGTTCTGTGGCGTCTGATCTGGGTCTGCACTGTTGGACTTTGTCCCACGAAAACGGACGCTAGACGTATGTGTTATTTGTTTTGTGCCTGTTTATTTTCGGTGTTTCTTACGGTGGCAGTCTGAATGCGTTTTGTGGCGTCTGATCTGGGTCTGCATTGTTTAAATTTGTCCAGCAATAACGAACTCTAGACTTTTATTGGTTATTTGTGTGTTGCTTGTTTGTGTTGTGTGTCTTCCTCACAGTTGCGAGGGATGGTCTGCAGTATGTGATTGTGGCATTCCCTGGTCATACCAACCTGCCTTTTGTAACTGCACTCAACATGAGTGGCGTGTTTTCCGTGACGATAATATATACAGGTTATTATATTATATGGCCGAGGTGTGCCTCTAGGTCATATTGGCTCTGGGGTAGCCATATCGGCCATTTAAGATAAAGCATTCATGTATTTCTAGATTGTGGTATACCTTTCATCTTACACTGTATTTCATTGAAAATTTTATTTGAAGAGCAGACAGGAACTTAAAACGATCCCGGTATCGATCGATCATCCGATCAGCTTGAGACCGTGTACTTTACCAGCCTCAGGGCTAGCCATTTTGTTTGTGTTTGTTTAACCCAAACTGGCGAAAAGCCTAACTGTTCCACGTTCTGATGTCTCACTCTTTATTCTTCTGGCATTTCGCTATTTTATGGCCCAAATTGAGCGTAAAATACAGCGGAAAACAGGGTCTCATAACGATTCTAGATCTACTCAGCCATGTTGAAACGAGTAGCCTAGCCTAGCCTAGTTCTAATGGAAAAAGTGCACGATTCCTATACGTCATTACTATGAGGCAGTGCCAAAATCCACATTGAAGCCCCAATACGGATTTTTGGCATCGTCATGTGACTGTGCCATTATGGATTCAGTCCAATTAGAAATATTACCGAATGCTAACGGCAATTTGACTATGTACAATGTAGAAGGCATGTAGAAAAAGCATACATGTATATTAGGCCCTATATGCTTCAAAGCTGAAATGGGTCTTCTGATTATGCGTAAGCAGCAGGTATATAACCATAGCAGTACTAAAAATAGACACGAGTCAT
>CAXHUL010000551.1:1210-44000 GCA_964019695.1 Loripinus fragilis
GCAAAACCAAAGGATTATTTTCAAAAAAATGTGAAGAAAAATCAATTCCCCTTTATATAAACACGAACTTTTGGGCCAATTCTTCCAAAAAATGTGTTTTCAACTTCAATACATTTATGGCCCTGATGCCTCTTGACTTACCGCAATATCAGTACTGTACCCTATCATGTACTGCTAAAGTAAATGTTTTGACTGACCACAATATTACCACAGGTGGGGGACTTTCTGGTCAGCTGTGTACCGAGTCGTGTACAAAATAAAAACGATGAAAAAGGGTACTTTTTCAAGCTGGGCAGTACGCATCGCTGACATCGTTTAGGATTAAAAAGAACGCTATAATTTTAGTAGGAAAATGTTTGTGTTTTTTTTAAATAAATTTACTGATACGCTGTGATTAGGGTGCAATATCACAAATCCATCACTATTGTTTGATCACAAAATAATTTTTTTGATATCATCAAATCGTTTCTGTATTTTAGTTCTTAAAGAAAAATGATAGATCCCGCAATATTCATGCACATGTGCGCTTTCATTCTTATCGGCGGGAAAATCTAATCGCCAGAGCTTTGGCTGCTCGCTTAAATGGCACACAAATCACCATGTGAGCCAGCACATGAGATTGAGATACTGTTGCAAAGGCTCAGACTGCACATATGTGACTCGCCAGCGTATTCGCTGTCGGCATATACAAGGGGTGTTTCATGTTTATTTGAACAAATTTGAAAATGCCGTTACTCATTTATTACTCATTATATTTGGTAATAAGTGATTTCCATGGGTTAGTCTGATCTCCAGGAATACGCAGTCATCAAAAAACAGTTCTCATTTTTTATTTTCTGGTTTTTCAGACTCTATGATGGTTCCGACTTAAAAACTTGTCTATAGCTAATTTCACAGGCCTTCCGTACTTTTCCGGAATTCTTTTGGGACTCAAGTCATATGGACTTGTATCACATGACTACATCAGCCAATCAACATAACTCCCGTAACCACGAGGCCGAGTAGCCATGTGCTCGAGGCGTACATCAAAATACAAAAGTAAATTCTGTTTTGTGAGCAAATAGGCTTGTATAAATTGTATGGGAAGTGAAGATTAGTTGTAAGGGGCACTTAGCGCCGTTTTGTACTTTTTATTCTTACCTGGAAAACCAATTTTACTGAATTTTCAAACAGCGCTGTTGTGTTTACAATCTGAGGTCAATATTGATAACACCACAGGACCGGTGACACGTGACTGAGACGGTGCTCATGTAAACATTTCACCGTTTGAAGAATGACTCAGAATCTCCCCAAAAACATCATTGGCAGTGTGGCATCGATCTACCAAGCCAATCTAGTGATAGAAATTCCTAATATAACCGAAAATTACGTAAATTCGCACGTTTTCACTTGTCGACATTTGGTATCTGCAATGCTTATTCAAGTATACGTCACGTTGTTGGGAAGTTTTTTTGATTGGCCAGATATTTTTCTATTCGGGTGGGCTCGGAGCTAATCAGAATGTGTCCGGAAACCCTCGGTATGAAATTAGCTATTGATGAGATGGTAGGGGCCTGATGCTTTGGCTGTTTGTTGGGCCCACCGGGGTTTACCTGTTGGATTTCTTTTGCTCTGGTATTCAGTTTTATTTACTGTTGAGTCCTTATCTTTGCTTTATCTCCTTGTTATATCTTGATTTATATGTTTTAGGAGATGATGCATTGATAAGTTAGGGGTCTTTCATGCAAACCAAATATCTATGTGTCTTGATCCACATCTGAATTAAGGGTGAGGTTGGTGCGGTTAAACCGGTTAAAGCCCTCCAGTAAAAGTATCTTTACTGACCGCTCCAAGGCGGTACTTCTTTTGTGGATCGTTTTTGTTGGTTATGCTTCATGTTGGTATGTGTTGTTCTTTGTAGCCTTTTGGTCACACGCTGGGAAAGGGCTGACCTCTTGGCTGCAGTGTGTGTTCTGTTTTGTCACTTTCCCAAATGTGTTCTGGTCCACATCAGAATCAAGGGTGAGGTTGGCGCCGTGAAACTGGTTTAAGCCCTCCAGTAAAATATTTTACTGACCGTTCCAAGGTGGTACTTCTTTTGTGGATCTTTTATGTTTTTGTTCTGTCTTGTGTTTGCTATGTCTTTGTGCGCGTCTGTTTATATTTGCTTTGTGGTCACCTGCTGGGAAAGGGCTGACCTCTTAGCTCTCGTTTGTGGTGTCTGCTGTGAGTGTGTCACTTTCCCATTGGTATCCTGGGTCAGGTGTGGTATAGACGGATGGCTGAGAATGGGTTTGCTCCCCCCCCCCCTAGGGAATTTTGCAGACATATCCTATCTTGTAGAGAATTGAAAGCCGAGTCTTTTAAGAGATGTTTGCACTCTGTGCTCCGGGGCGTTAGTCTGTAAGAGCCTGTAACATACGTTACTTAATCAAACTAAGAAAAAGTAAATTGAAAGTTTGGGCTACAAATTAAAGACATTAAAATATTTATTTTTAAAGATCATTCATATAGTCTGCATACTGGATATCTTAACTACGTAATGCAGCCATTTGAACAAAATTGCGGCTTCCTAAGGTGTCATATGCGTTACAAAAATTAGATAACCCATTAAAATTTGCAAGTGTGGCTAACATCATTTACATTCACAATCTCTCTGTGTTTTTCAAAATGTTTTAACCATGTCTGACTAGCTTATGCAATTGGCTTACAGAAAAATTAAAGTTTGCTTCCCTAGCTTAAATATTTTTTTCTGAAATAAGCAATTAAACAACCCTACCCCTACCCAGTTTTAAGGTGAAATGTTTGGTATTAAAACTAAAGTAAAAATGGTTAAAAAATATTTGCAGTTGATGAATGTGTTTCATTGTTTGGGATTTATTTGCTTATATGAATAGACTCATAAATCTGCAAGTTTGTTGCAAAATTTTTAATATCAGAGGCTGTAACATATGTTACCTGATGTAATAAATGGGCAAGCTCATTGTCTTTACGTAAGATATGCCTAAAAATGTTTTAATCTCCTCGAGGGAATTTTGCAGACATATTCCTTCTTATAGTACAACTCAAGCTGCATCGAATAAGGGATGTTTGCACTCTCTATGTTGGGGCGTTAGTCTGAAACAGCGTGTTACATGCGTTACTATATCAAATAAAGGAAATGTAGTTTGAAAGTTTGAGCTAAAATTGTGAAAAAACTCGCAGCTGTTGGATATCTTACATTGTTTAGGGATTTTAAACTGGCTCCTATGATAAAGACTTATAGATCTGCTAGTTGTCATCAAGTTTTTAAGATCAGAGAGCGCTACATATGTTGGCGTGATAAGTAAAATCATCAAACAGTATTTTGACATCAAGCTGAGTAAGGGCCTGCTCCATCCTAATCCCCTTTGGAATTCTGCAGACAAATTACATCTTATGTAACCATTCAAGGTGCATTTAATAAGAAATGTTTGCACTTTGTAAGTCGGGGCGTTAGCCTGTAACAGCTTGTTACATATGTTACTATATCAATTTGAGAATAAGAAATTTGAATGTTTGAGCTACCAAAAGAAGACATTAAAATTATCTAATAAATTGACATTCTTATAGTCTTTATACTGGATGTCTTTACTACATATGGAAGCTGTTTAACATTAATACGGCTAACTGTGGTGTTATGTGCGTTACATGAACTAATTATAATTTAAAAGCTATAATTGTGGCTATCGTCATGTAATTAAACAACTACTATGACTTGGTTTCAAACTGTGTTATTAGATTTTACAAACATATACTCAATTGATGAATAGGAAAAACCAAGTTTGCTTTTTTATCTTAAATATATTGTTTTTAGGAGCTAATACACAGCACTACTCCCAGTTTTAAAGAGAAGCAAATTTTGTTATTACCGTTTAAGTAAAACACATGAAAGCGATTACAGCGTGTGGATATTTTTCATTTTCTTAGTCTGTCTTGCTCATATATCTACAAGATGTCATTAAGTTAAAGATCAGGACACTTAATGTGTACTTATAAGTCTTTGGTGCCAAAACACTAGGAATTATATTCTTTTCTGATTATCAAGCCCATGGACTGGTGTTACAGATGTTATCAATGACCTTTTGGACACATTTCCTAATACTGTGCATATAATGCTAAATATAGATCCACAAATAGAAAAGATAGTTTTACATTTTTACAAGAAAATACAATAAATGAAATGGTCCAAACTATTTCTTATCGATTTAACACTCATGTTAAACGTTTGTCGTTGTCTGCTTCTGTGGTAATCGTTATCACCGGGTGTCACACGCCTCCTTGCAACTAGTAGAATCATCACACAATATTTCAATCATTTACTAATATGAAATTTTACCACTAGTCCACTCAAAATTGATGAGCCATTATCAACTTTCCAAATTTTCCATTTATGGCTTAAAACATTCAGAAACTGATATGAATTCCTAATAGTTGGCTCTTTGAGTATGTGTTTCAAGTGATACTCTGCAAGTAGGAGAAAGACTAAAGCTTTACAAGGAGGAAAACTATGCCATTAAGAGCAATGAGAACCGGGACTGATGTACCTTGGTATTTCTGTGATAAAGAATCATATCTTAGCTGGTTAACTTTTATAAATGTAGCCTTTCCATACATGCAACCCACATATTTTCATCTAATAATGTCTCTGCACTTATTATCTTTCCCCAAGCATTCAAAAACTTATTTGAAGTCTTAGTACTTCTGAAGTGCTGAAACCGAGCTAACTCTTTCCCTTCAGATAAACGAACTAGATGTATCACAGCAGGTAAAGCAATGAAATGCAGGATGAATAGAGCAAAATTAGACCCTTTCAATTCAATGATTCACTAAGTTTCTAAGATAAGAGCGCTTATTAAAGGATGCAACATATATAACTCGTCATAATAAATGAGCAAGGGCATTGTCGTGACATCCTTTTTGATTACACAGTCAGAGGCAAGTGTTTTCAATGGATCATGAAATGAGGCACCTTATCAACTTGTTTACTCTGTATAAATCTTCCATAGAGCATAATATAGAACTACTGGTTATCCCATTCTACCTATAGTCCACTTTCCTTCTTTTGAATGCAACAGCTAATGATATGGCTGCAAAAACTGAGAAATCATAGGTTTTACATTATTTCAAGACATGCTTCAATGTACTGACATCAAAAAACAACCAACTGCAAAACATAATTGATGGCAATGTCCAGCTTCATATTCTTTCTCTTATACCAGATAACTTTCAAGGTGTAACAGAAATTGTTTCAGACGGTCTGCCAAAACCATCAAGAGTCAACATTGTAACTAAAGAAAAACTTATAAAGTTATTTTGGCGCAGCAAAATACTATTGATCTAAGACCTAAGGACTTAAGCACCAAAAGACTGGATAGGTTCAATGGCAAATGATGCAAAAAAGCAGCCTATCAAATTTCTGTTTGACCAATGTCGGAAATCTTAAAGTATTCTTAGAGGTACACGGTATAGACATAGATTTTGCAAAATCAGAGCAAAGTTATTATTTGACTAGCATGGATGCAGAGGCAGCTGCAGTTAGATTGCTCTTGCCACTTCACAGGAAGAGATATATACCAGAGTCATACTCCATTGTATGCATATATGTGAAATGGCATTAAACCCATATTTAATCAGGTGTTTGATCCCATGACACTGACATGCTGTTTCTGCTTTTGAAGAAAGCTAAGGATTCAAGTTTGGCTGAGTCAAATTGTTTGACGCTGGCACTGGCCACACATATAAAGAAAATTAAGTCTTTTGATGGCTAAAGAGGAGGATCACACGAAATGCTTATAAGTGATGTTTGTCACAATTACCAATTTTAAAAAGTAATCTTAATTAATGTAACACATATAACACCATAGGAAGCTGTATATTTGTTAAAAATCTTTTCTTATGTATCAAAGGTATTCAGCATGCAAACTACATGAATAATTCCAATAAATAGATAGTTTTATGATTTCTTTCTGTTTCTCAGACTTTCAATTCATTTATTCTTAAATTGATATGGTAACATACGTATCATACCATTACAGGCTAACCCCCTAGTTAAAAGAGTGCAAACATCTCTTATTTGATGCAGCTTGAATTGTTGTCCCCCGCCTTTTCGAAGAAAAGCGGAGGGACATAGTTTTTGGCATTCCGTCCTTCCGTCCTTCCGTCCTTCCGTCCGTCCTTCCGTCCGTCCTTCCGTCCTTCCGTCCTTCCGTCCCCCTAATATAGTAGGTACCTTGTGTGCGCAACTCCTCCTACAGTTTTATGCCGATTCTTTCGAAACTTTACAGATGTTTTAGTCATGGTCTGAAGATATGCATGTGGTTTGGATATTATCCTGAGATTATTTTTTGTTACTTTTTTCGCAATTTGAACTTAGTCATTTTTAGGCGTTTTTACTATCAAAGTGAAAAGATAGTGGGTACCTTGTGTGCGCAACTCCTCCTACAGTTTTATATCGATTCTTTTGAAACTTCACAGGTGTTTTGTACATGGTCTGAAGATATGCATGTGGTTTGGATATATTCCTCAGATTATTTTTTAACACTTTTTCCGCCAGTTGAACTTAGCCATTTTTCTGACATTTTTACTATCAAAGTGAATGGATAGTGGGTACCTTGTGTGCGCATCTCCTCCTACAGTTTTATATTGATTCTTTTGAAACTTCACAGGTGTTTTGGACATGGTCTGAAAATATGCATGTGGTTTGGATATAATCCTCAAATTATTTTTTATCACTTTTTCTGCTATTTTAACTTAGGCATTTTTCTGGCGTTTTTACTGTCAAAGTTAATGGATACTGGGTACCTTGTGTGCGCAACTCCTCCTACAGTTTTATGCCAATGGCGGGGGACATAAATTCTCTGAATTTGCTTGTTCTTTAAGGTAGGCTATGTCTGCGCAATTCCCAAAGGGGTGGAGAGGAACAGGGTTGTACTCAGTTTGCAGTCCTAATACAATGCCATGATTCTACTGGTTGTGATGAAATGGGTGATTATTTTGCAATAGAAGCAGACACAATGATAGACATTGTGAGGGTGACTTGATTAAAGATTATTTTTGAATAATTTTATTCAATAGGAATATTTGTTAAATTGTGTCATTTAAATGAGAACTATAATTTTCTATCTATATGTCTAAATATTTTAATATTATAGGCATTAGGAAATATGTGATTACAAAGGTTATATATAACATAGGTAACACAATTCCAAGGGCTTGTTATCAGCAATGACTGTAATTACTAAGACTAAGGCACCAGAGGCTAGAGATTAATAGGAAAACATGTGAAAACCCGTATTTTTCTGAAATATCATCTCTTACTTCCAAGAAAATTTCCTAGCTCATTCATTATGCCATGTAACATACGTTACATACTTTAATAAGTGCTCTGATCCTGATGTCAAACTTGCAAATGTATGATTCTTTATTGCATTAGCAAGACAGTGCCAAAAATGTAAGATATCCACGAGCGTCAAATATTTTCATATATTTTTCTTCAATAATAGATACCAAAATTGGATACTTAAAATTGGGGGTAGGGTTGTTTAATAGCTCATATATAACAATGTATTTGAGATAGAAAAGCAAACTTTGTTTTTTCTATTAGTCAAATGAGTACTTTAGTAAACTAAGGTTAAAAACACTTGTAAAAATGCACAAATCGTCTGTAAAATGAATGATGTTAGTCACGATTTCAACTTTCAAAGGGAAATTTAATCTATGTAACGCATATAACACCATTGAAGGCTGTAATTTTGTTTAAAATGCTGCTTTTATGTAGCTTAGGCATCCAGCTTGCAAACTACATAAAAAATTTGAATAATTATATGGTTTAATGTCTTCTTTCTGTAGCTCAAACTTTCATTTTGATTTTTTCCTAAGTTTGTTACAGTAACATATGTAACAGGCTGTCAGAGACTAACGCCCCGGAGCACAGAGTGCAAACATCTCTTAAAAGATGCGGCTTGAAATTTTCTTCAAGATAGGATATGTCTGCAAAATTCCCTAGGGGGGGGGGGGGGGGCAGGACCTTTTTTAGCTCGAAGTCTAGTACTTGATTGTATCGATTCCTGATCTTTGCACCCTTACTTACTTTGAAACAGTCTTTGATTCTTTGGTTCTGTTATTGGTGACTTTTTGTTTATTGTTACTCCCATTGTGGGAGTCTGTAATTGTTTTATGTTTTATTGCGCGTTACTTTATGTCCATTTTAGCATTGCAATCATCTTGATGGGGAAAAGAGAGCTGGTTGCTTTGCTAAATTTGTCTTCCTGGTGTCTCTGTAATGGTTGAGCGGCTCTTGTTGCGGTGCCACGGGGTTGTCTGCAGTTTGTGATTGTGGTATTTCCTGATCATACTCACTTACTATTTTTGAAGATGAATAGTCAAATTTTAAGCGTTTAAAAATGCTGTCTGAAACGAAATGTACTAAATCTTTCTCGAACAATTTCTCTAAAAGATATGAAGATTTTCTCTTCGAACCTTTTATATATTGTACATATATAATAAAAGTGTGTCCTGTTAGAAAATAAAGCATTCCAGTTGGATATTTACCTTTTGGAAGCGACTTGAACATCAAAATTTAGGGTTTACAGATTCCATAGCAACACTTAATTCTATGCTAAATACTCAATTTCAATATTCGGTGATCAGTTTTATCGGCGATAGATACTAGTAGTAATGGGGGGCACTATCACTGTTGTCTAACGCCTCCGAATGTGCTCTGAGTGGTACTGTACGCCCCAAAAGGAAGTATGATTAGACTGAGTTACAAAATGGCGGATGCAACACCAACGCTTGATACCAGCAGGTAATATTGAGCTTTTTAACCACTTATTTTTACTCTCAGCAGTAATTGCAGTTATCAACATTAAACTTAAATGTTTCTTACGTAAATATGGGATTTCTCAGTCAGATCTGCTCATCGTATGATTCACAGCCCTCCATAATTTGCGTGTTCACTTGGACATAAATTTGTTAAATCGAGTCACGATGGTTGAAAACTGCATTTTTGCATCTATGAAACGTTATACAGTGCGATAAAGCGCTTTAAATCACTTTGATATGATTATCTTAACAATCACCAAAGTATGGGACCACACATATGGACTTTTTAAATGAATTTGAAGCATAGGCGAAATCGTCAGAACTCGGATTGGTTTTGTGTTGTTTAGGTTAAACCACGGATTAGCTGAGCAAGGAGTACGGATTCGAAGGTGAAGGAAACGGAGTGGTTAAAGTTAAACAGAGCAATTGTCCATCATTAAAGTAACTTTGCATCAAAAATTTGGGTCGTTAATATTTGAGAGATCACTGAATTCACACCAGGTGCTACCAATCTCAACTTAAGGGTCATTATGACTATTAGTAGTCACATGATCAATGACTGCTTATCATGACGTCACAATTTCGATATTCGTGACGTCATATCTTTGTTCTTGACTTGTTCACGTAGTCATTGATCTCAGTGACGTAGATTTGACAAAATCTATTCTTCATAGGAATACTTTAAATGTTCAAAACTCGTTTTTATCCCCATGCTTTTTTATAAAAAAAAACCTGGTCAGAACTCTAGCCTATGTGTTTCCACAATAGTTCGTTAGCGCAATGCTAGACTACTGCTTTAACCCACAAGACCTGTTCCTACATAACTGAAAGATTGTTTATGTGACGTAAAGAAGCAAATCAAACAAACAAACAAAACAGACGACTCAAGAAGCCGGTTACCCTTAGTGCAATACTAAAAGGTTACCTGCTTCCAAATCAACTTATCACAGTCAATGATCTGCCAGATCGATCCTCTGTCATGAACAACGAGATAATGACGTTGCTGATACGGTAGGAACTATTTTCATACTCGTGGCACATCTCAAATTTCACTTTAAAGGGGGTAATAAGTTAGACATGTACTAAATCTCCTTCTAAAATTATTGATAATTCTAATCAAATCAACGCACCTTGATTAATTTGTAAAGTTATATTGTGGCTAGAACTGCCACCTGCAAAATTTGACCATTTCAATGTTTTAACTAGAAATGATGTTTATGAAACATTATGCCCCTAGCCCTTTGCTTGTCAAGAAGGGTTTATAAGTTTTCAATGCCCAACTTTACAAAGAGCAATTACTTAAAAAAAAGAAATAACTTTTTTTTTTAATTTTCACCAGGTAATTTACTCATCATCTTCTACCAACTGACCATGTTTGAAGCTCCTAGCTACAATAATGTTCGATATATCTTGATTTTCGATACCAAAATTTGCAAGGGGCAATAACTCGAAAAAAATAAAACATTTTTTTAAATTTTTCACCAGATGATCTACTCATTATCTTCTATCAGCTGACTAAGTTTGAAGCTACTTGCTGTAATAGTTTTTGAGATATATTGGCTGCAAGTTTTCAACGCCAAAATTTGCAAAGGGCAATAACTCGAAAAAAAGCAAAATATTTTTTTTAATCTTCACCAGATTATCTTCTCATTATCCACTATTACCTGACCAATTTTGAAGCTCATAGCTGTTACAGTTGTTGAGATATCAAATTTTCTATGTCCAAATTTGCAAAGGGCAATAACTCCAAAAAACTTTTTTTTGAAATTTCATCAGGTTATCTACTCATTATGCTTTATAAACTGACCTAGTTTGAAGCTCATCGCTGTTATAGTTTTTGAGATATCTTGATTACAACATTTCATTAGGACCCTTTAAAAGGGCTATAACTCCACAAATGGGGGTTAATCCAGAATTAAAAAATAATAAGTGTCAACTATTTTTGACGTGGAATCCATATATGAAATTTCAAAACTGTATCTTAATAAATTTTGTAATGGACGCACGGACGCACAGACTCACAGACAAGCCGAAAGCAATATTGCCCTTCAACTTTTCGGGCATAAAAACTATGAATTCAAGGCTATCTCCCTTCAAAAAATAATGGGTACGTCGGTGTGTGTTTTTTTTTTTTTTTTTTTTTGAAAAAGACGGTATTCCAGTACTGCCGGTACACTTGATGAAACGAACTCAAGTAAAGCCAAAATACTTGCAAGTAAGTGACAAATTATGCAGTTCTCCTTTGAATTTATAAATAAGACATCTAAATTAAACCAGCAAACACATTCTGAAGCGAACGGTAAGCAAGTAAGACTTTTCGAAAAAAAAATCCCCAAGTATTTTCTCGCATCATCACAGTCCGTTATGCTATCTTCTCCTTTACCATTGAATGAAATTTTACCAAATTTGGTGTCTGAGTTACTCACATAAATAGGGTTTTTTAAACAGCCAAAAAAATACGCCCCATCCCCCTAGGTCGGGGTCAAAAGGTCAAATATAAATAAATTTCAATAACAAAGTCAATTTCAAAGATTTTTATACCAAACTTTGTATGAATTCTTCCAAATACAAGATATGAAACATCATGAGCGGATCTAGAAAGTTTTGTCAGAGGGGGTCCAACTCTGATAATTTTTTTTTTTGTTATGTTTTTTCGAGGGGTGCGAGGCTCCAAAAACAACCATTATCCGCAATTATCGGCCTACCAGCGAAACGCAAAATGGCGTTTCGCTGGCAGGCTGATAATGGCCCACATCGAATGCTGGCTTTGTAGCTTTGTGAATTTCAGGAGATCCAGACCAGTAATACTAGAAAACCCTATATTTTTGTGATTTTCAGGGACCACAACACAGTGACCACGGTGAGGCTCAAACCCACGGCCCCTCGGTCTTCATTCAAGCACTCTACCACTGCGCTCCCTTTCTGATGCTAGGTGTGGGGATTGGGGCTCCCGGGTACCCTGTGGGTCAAAAATTATTTTTTCAAACATGGTCATGTGGCATATCAAATTGACGGGGATAATAAGTAGAACAGAAAACAAGTAAATTTTTCAAACTATGGTCAAACTGGTGTCCTTGGGGTGAGGTCAAAAGGTCAAATACTATTATATTTTTAATCACGAAGATTTTTATACCAAATTTTTGTGTGTCCTCTCAAAAAAGATATAAAACATATTGACCGGACTATTAATTCTGTGGCCTGCACAAGTAGTGTGACCTGGGGATGCTGGGGGTCAAAAACTTGGGCGTAGAGATTTGCGATGATGCCCAATCGACTGCTCGTTCTAGTTAGCAGTTTTTTTTTCTTTTAACAAGAGCACTTTTGTGAAAGTTTACCACCAGTAAATGTAGTTGTGACCCCCCCCCCCCCCACGCATCCCGATGGCTTAGGAAGTGGTTCTGTTGTTGTTGATTCATTGTTTAATGTTCTGCTGATTGTTTGTGGGAGTTCTGTGTCTTTGTTCTTGTTTTGTTATGCAACCAGCTTCTATGCCTAATCAAAATTATTGTCAAACTAAAAAGGACACGAAGTTTAATTGTCTTCCTGGTGTCTTATGACTGTAAGTGTTCTTTGGTTGTTCCGCACAGTGCTCTGGATTTGGCTGCAGTGTGTGATTGTGGTATTTCCTGATTATGCTCACTTACCTTTTCAAAGAGAAATTTAATCATAGGACATCACTTGAAGAGCAACGTTGGTTCTGATATTTGTTTTGCCATAATGCATACGCTGCATGGTCTTTATTAAATGTTCAAATGAGTTAGCAAACTTTACTAACAGTATCACTGGAGCAGAGGAAATATATTGGACTTGAAAATTGCATGTTTATTCTCTTCATTAAAATGTTTTTTTAAAACAATTAAGGACGACTAATCCGCACTCTTTACAGGGAAAACTCATTCCAATCCGATTTCTATAGAAAACCAATCCTTAGTCCACCAGTTTCTAATCCGGGCCTAACACAGCCAGGCTTACAACTTTTAAACTCCTTTGTTTGACCACAAAATACCAAAAGCAAACAAAGTTAATGGCATAAATAGCAAGGGCTATCACTTATTGTTGAATTTCACATAGAAACAGAATACAGGTACAAAATACGAGTAAATATCAGTTACATTTTGAAGGATGTTGTTGGGTTCAAATTCATTGTTTTCCGTGAGCACAACTTTAGGGGTCAATATCTCGTTTTAGGGCATTGATATGCTGGAATCAACAAAAGACTCAACTTGATAAGTTGTTCAAAGAAATACAAGTATGACATAAAAATGTAAACTTACGTAAATATGTTAAAACTCCTCGTTTCTCAACCATGTGTGCGACGCTGCCGCCATATTGCAACTCAGTCTAATCATGCTCTCACTGGGGCCTACGTTTCGAATCAGAGCACCAACGGTGGCGTTAGACAACAGTGACTATGGCACCCGCGATTTTTTAAGCCTGAAAAGAACTTAGTTTTTTTTTCAGGATAAAATCGCGGGTGCCATAGATGCCACCCCTGGTAAGCTTGAGTGACTAGCTGTGAATAACTTAGTTTATTTTAGGGGTATTTTGGTTGGGTCTATGATTGTGATAGTTTCCTGGGTTGTTGAGAATAACTTAGTTTATTTTGCGCAAAAGCGCAGGCTTTTTTCAGGATAAAATCGCGGGTGCCATAGATGCCTACCCTGGTAAGCTTGAGTGACTAGCTGTGAATAACTTAGTTTATTTTAGGGGTAATTTGGTTGGGTCTATGATTGTGGTAGTTTCCTGGGCTATTGAGAATAACTTAGTTTATTTTGCGCAAAAGCGCAGGCTGATCTGTGATTGTGATAGTTTACTGGGCTGTTGAAAATAACTTAGTTTATTTGCGTTGACAAATTCCTACCTGGTAGGCATATTGTGGTCATCTTTTTATAAAGACTAACTTTACTTGCACCACAAACAACAGGGTTCCTAATTTGCATTTCGTACATCTAGTACGTTGCAATAGCGAATTATATTTTACGTAAGGAATTTTGGGTTCATGAAGTTCTGCGTATCTTATAGTCTCTTTAGAAAAATAACTTAGATATTCAAGGCTAATTTCTGTAGCTAAGAAATATTACATTTAGCACAACTTTTCGCTTTTCGCGACTTTCAATGATAGTTACGTCATATAGATTATACATGACGTCATTGAAAAGCAAGTAGTATCTTCTAAAAGCGACAACAAGTATAACTTTTCGAACCAATAGATAACTTGGTCATTTTAAGAGGAAAGGTATTCAGATATGATGGGCCTATTTATTATTATTTTAGCTTTACATTTTGGTCAGACTCTTAGCTTGATTTTAACTTAGTACTTTTAATAGTTGATTAGGGTAATTATATGCTAAAAGTTAAGTTGTATAGAATGTCGCTTGAGGTTGTATCTCAAAACCTCAACTCCTAGATGTATTACTCTGTAGAATCAGATAGGACTTTGAAAATTACTGAGTCATTTTTTATCTAGAGTAGGTGTGTACTTAGCAATGATAAGTCTGCTTGAATGTTTCTAAGGATTATACTTTTTCAGGTTCTTGCATGGTGTCGTATTTGATAGCTAGTATCAATCTTTTGATTAAGTTAGAGCTTCTGTTGATACGCTAGATAATCATCATTGGCATGTAATAGTATTGGGGTTTAATGATAAGATGTTGATGAAAGTGCCCATGTCGCTTGAGATGTGGATGCAAAGTGGATGCAATGTGGATCCACCACATCTCCACATTTTGAAGGTGGATGTAATGTGGAGCAATGTGGATGTATTGTGGAGCAATGTGGATTTCCACATTTCAAATGTGAATAAATGCAGATATATTGTGGGTCAGCATAATGGAAATTTACGTTAATTCTTGGATAAATTCGAAATTAATGTGGACCGCCACACTAAAAATGTGGATCCACCACATCTCCACATCTTGACAATGTGGATCCACCACATCTCCACATTTCCACAATGTGGAGTTTCCACACCTACACATTCGACAATTTGACTTATACCCTCTCTTCAATCGATTCTATTTTCTCTCAATCTCTCAAGTTGATAGTAGCATGGTACATTCGCTATGACAGCTTTCAGAAAGATTATCCACCTCTTTACACTGTGAATTTTCCACATTTACATATTTGACAAGTTAATGAATATGTCTAGGATTAACAAAATGTTCATCAGTACACGCCGGATGCTAACTTAAATAGTGGTACCCCCATTTTCAAAATTCGCATTTTGGCACGATTTGTGAGTCATGACTTTTTGAAATGACCCCATTTTACACGCAAACGTTTTCATGTCAAAAGCCAAACACATATTGAACACTTAAGTGCTGAAATGAACACTCCATAAGCATGAAGCTCGTTGCTATTGGCTAAAATGTCAAAAATTACCCCACCATCCAATGCAAATTCTTGTGAATTTTGAAATTGAGGGTAAGTGTGTTCGGCAAAGCCTCCCGGATACAATTTAAAGTGATTTTCTTAGGCATTTTCTGTTATTGATGACTGATAGACTGGCCTATTCGCAAATTAAATAAATATAGTTCTAATAGCTTTTTCGAAAATCGTTAAAAACACACGTGGCCGGTTAGAACTTTTGACTAGTATATATGACGTTAAGCGAAGTCTAATTGTCATTATATTTCTATCAAGTGTGGTGGTTGTTTCACGTATTAGATCATGGATGAATTTTATCTGAGCTTACTAAGTGATAGCTCTATGGATATTTTCCCTAAAAATAAACAATTCTCATTTACCAAAAAGCTAAATCATCCTATTCAAGTCCAGAAAGAACAATGGGTTGTAGCATTGGTAGAAATTATGACTCCTTCGGAAGTATATAACATTTCACATAACAGCAATTATTTTTATGTTCACTTCTACGATGAGAATGTTTTGGAAATATGGGGAAAAGTAAAATGAATACTGTATGCATGAAAGATGGAAGTTGTCCTGAAATAAAATTGTTTATCCCAGCAGGAAACTATAATTCGCCTCAGCACTTAGTAGAGCAAATTCAGATTGCAATTGAAGAAAAATGTGGAGCTATTCTACGTCAAATCCACAGTATGATCACATTAAGTTATAAGAAATCAGGTAACCGTGTAAACTTACATGTTGAAAATCCAAATAGAGTCCAAATTAGATTTTCAAAGTCTCTTGGAGAAATACTTGGATTGAATCCTTATCTTTCAAATAAACTGATTGGGAGTGATAATCAGGTTTTTACATATGCTGTTGATTTGAACATGACTCACCATCAGATGTTTGTTTATTCTGATGTTGCAGATTACACTTACGTTGGAAATATAACAGCTCCTATACTTAGAATTGTTTCTTATAAACAGTCAAAATCTAGCACTCAATCGCATCAAGAATTTGTGAATTTGCATTATGTACCTTTGGCAAAATCTTATATTGATCAGGTTCATATTGATATCAAAGATGAAATTGGCAGGTCTGTCCCTTTTGTTGGTGGGAAAACTTTAGTAAAATTACATTTCAAACGTATAAAAAGTTGAGCAATTTTGCTATCAGTATAAATATGATGGTTTTGGTTAACACATCGTATTGTTCTTCAAACACTACAAGAGGAAGAATGGATCTCTCAGCAAGACAAAAAAATACAAGCTGCAATGATGATATGAAAACACCTGCATCTAAAAGATCAACTAAATATCATATGAGCTATGGACAAATTCCATATCTGATGAAAAGACTGAGCACAGCGTTGGATAGTAAACTCAAGCAAGGAAGACCACCAAAGTACTGTAGAATGTGTCATAGAGAACTTCGTAAGCTAATAGGAAACCAACTAGAAAGAATGCCATTAGAGAAGAAATGTATGAATGGAAGAAATATAATTGAGCAAAGATGTGATAAAAGAAAGAATTTTTCTTCTGCAAAAGAGAGCAGTAAAACAAGAAAATGCAGTCCTCTCTCAAGTGTTGCAGCAAAAGAAGTACATGCAAATAATAAGACAGAGTAGAAAATGTCATATTTTTGTGAGAAATATTGACAAAACTGTGTTGTTTTTTTTATGTCACTACAAATATAAAAGGACACAATCAGAGAGAAGCTATTCATTTACCAAAACGATTTCAATGGGTCAACATCAGTGTCCAAAGTGTGAACGACAGTTTGCAAGATCAGACAGTTTGAGACGACATCTGACAAGTGGTATCTGCAGTGAAGATATGGAGTCAGAAACAATGTCAGAAAATGAAGACTCTACTATGTCTGACGAATCGGATGCAGAGACTTCTAAAAGTCATCAAAAGGAAGATATCTTTGGGAAATATACAGACAAAGATTATGGCATTCTAGATGGTAGTGATACAGACTATACGGATGAAGATGATGAAGACTAACGTTATTCTAGAAAAAAAGAGCAAGTTTGATCCTTGGCAAGTTTTTGTTGGTGGAGCCCATAGATACCTACAAGATACTTTCAATGAAAGTGTACAACATACAGTAGAGAAACATCCAGACATGGACACAGAAGAGGCAGAGGAGGTCGCTTTTGATAAACTAGAACCTAGATACAGAGCAGAGGTCATTGATCGCTACCAGAGCTTCCTTAGAGTATCTAAGGCCATGAAGAAAGATCCCTTGCACAAAAAGATAACAGCTACAGCAAAGAGACTACGAGATGACGATGAGTTTGATGAGGATGAAGCTTTGAGATATGCTATTAAAAAACGAAGATACCTCTTGGATGGAAAACTTGAAGAATATGATCCACCATCCTATTCTTTAGGTGAAGATGATGAATCAGATTCATTACAACAGAGTTCAGGATCAAAATATGCACCAAGTCAGCTGCAACAGAACAACATTGGACCAAAATATACTCAAAGTCAACTAGGCTCTGGATCAATGTTTAAAACATTCTAATTGAATTCTACTTTGTATGATGGCATATATTCTTTAATTCCTCTTATTGTAAACAATGAATAGAGGGACGGCCCTAATCCTCTGTCATTGTAATCAGTTATAGTTAGCGGGGCAATAAAGTTATAGAAATGTTCACCAGTCTTTGTTGTTCTTTCATTAAAAAGTCAGTAGTAGTAAGCTTGAGATGGCTAGCTATACACTAGTTAATGCTACAGAGTGATGCCTCTAGGAGATGAGGTCTTGATTGACCAAGAGACTCTTAAGACGCATAGAACTTAGTAGCCTTGACTATTACACACACACATATGACACTCTATACCCATCTAAAATGACTAAGTTATTTTCAAAGCTGAATTTGACTAAGTTATTTTATATATTACCACAGCAGGACTAGGAAACTATCATAGACCAACTAGTGGATACGTACAGAAAACTATCACAATCATAGTTATTTCAGCTCAACGCTGAAGTTTACCTGAAATTGAGAGAGGGTATAAGTCAAATTGTCGAATGTGTAGGTGTGGAAACTCCACATTGTGGAAATGTGGAGATGTGGTGGATCCACATTGTCAAGATGTGGAGATGTGGTGGATCCACATTTTTAGTGTGGCGGTCCACATTAATTTCGAATTTATCCAAGAATTAACGTAAATTTCCATTATGCTGACCCACAATATATCTGCATTTATTCACATTTGAAATGTGGAAATCCACATTGCTCCACAATACATCCACATTGCTCCACATTACATCCACCTTCAAAATGTGGAGATGTGGTGGATCCACATTGCATCCACATTGCATCCACATCTCAAGCGACATGGGCACTTTCATCAACATCTTATCATCAAACCCCAATACTATTACATGCCAATGATGATTATCTAGCGTATCAACAAAAGCTCTAACTTAATCAAAAGATTGATACTAGCTATCAAATACGACACCATGCAAGAACCTGAAAAAGTATAATCCTTAGAAACATTCAAGCAGACTTATCATTGCTAAGTACACACCTACTCTAGATAAAAAATGACTCAGTAATTTTCAAAGTCCTATCTGATTCTACAGAGTAATACATCTAGGAGTTGAGGCCTTGAGATACAACCTCAAGCGACATTCTATACAACTTAACTTTTAGCATATAATTACCCTAATCAACTATTAAAAGTACTAAGTTAAAATCAAGCTAAGAGTCTGACCAAAATGTAAAGCTAAAATAATAATAAATAGGCCCATCATATCTGAATACCTTTCCTCTTAAAATGACCAAGTTATCTATTGGTTCGAAAAGTTATACTTGTTGTCGCTTTTAGAAGATACTACTTGCTTTTCAATGACGTCATGTATAATCTATATGACGTAACTTATCATTGAAAGTCGCGAAAAGCGAAAAGTTGTGCTAAATGTAATATTTCTTAGCTACAGAAATTAGCCTTGAATATCTAAGTTATTTTTCTAAAGAGACTATAAGATACGCAGAACTTCATGAACCCAAAATTCCTTACGTAAAATATAATTCGCTTTTGCAACGTACTAGATGTACGATATGCAAATTAGGAACCCTGTTGTTTGTGATGCAAGTAAAGTTAGTCTTTATAAAAAGATGACCACAATATGCCTACCAGGTAGGAATTTGTCAACGCAAATAAACTAAGTTATTTTCAACAGCCCAGTAAACTATCACAATCACAGATCAGCCTGCGCTTTTGCGCAAAATAAACTAAGTTATTCTCAATAGCCCAGGAAACTATCACAATCATAGACCCAACCAAAATACCCCAAAAATAAACCAAGTTATTCACAGCTAGTCACTCAAGCTTACCAGGGTAGGCATCTATGGCACCCGCGATTTTATCCTGAAAAAAAGCCTGCGCTTTTGCGCAAAATAAACTAAGTTATTCTCAACAACCCAGGAAACTATCACAATCATAGACCCAACCAAAATACCCCTAAAATAAACTAAGTTATTCACAGCTAGTCACTCAAGCTTACCAGGGGTGGCATCTATGGCACCCGCGATTTTATCCTGAAAAAAAACTAAGTTCTTTTCAGGCTTAAAAAATCGCGGGTGCCATAGTGCCCACCATTACTACTGATACTTAAAATATCTTAGAAATTGAGTAGGTTGTGAGTTTTGAGAATTTGTTTTTCAAAATTCTTTCAAGACACATTTTATACATGAGATACCCATTTGGGCACTTGTATGGAAGAACTTATTAAGCCCAATTTCCAAGCAAAAACAGGCACACATAGGCTGTTTCTCATTTAATAGACTGAGCGTTTCTCTAAACTTTCCACGGGGTTGTCTGCAGTTTGTGATTGTGGTATTTCCTGTTCATACTCGCTTACTATTTTAAAAGATAATCTCACACTTAAATACGCATTTCTTAGAAGATACACCCGTTTTAGCTCTTAAAATCAGTAAAGGGGGAATGTATTTAGGGCCGCCGTGTTATGGCTATGCTTTAAATTGCCATCGTGTCTACTTGGCAATATCAGGGACACCTCCATTATGCACGAAAAAGAAAATATGTTTATTTTATTTATATACAACCACAAAAAGTGAAATTCAAATTTGTTCAAATAAACATGAAACAGGTCTCGTATGTGGCACTCAAATCGCCATTTGAGCCAGCAGATGGGATTGTGGTACTTATCTTATTGTCGAGTGCCGAGGCTCAGGCGAGCCTGCGTAGATATGAAGACTCGACAGAACCTTCGCTGCTCGCATAGATGGCACGCAAATTGTTAGCATGAGGTTTTGGTAACGTTATTACATTGTCGAGTGATCGCTTTTTGAACGTTATTTCATGGGAATATGACAATAACTGATGCTTATAGACATGCACATTTTCCCTTAATTTAGGCGGTCACAATATTAAAAAAAACTGTAACAGTCAAACTCCAGACCTGCGTCGGTTTGCAGGTCAAACCATGAAATAAATCACCGATTGCGTGGCACAATGCTACCAATGGTCCATAACAAATAAAAATATCTTTAAAAAAACTGTTTGTTCTATATTTGATAAAATTTTGTTTTATGATCTCTGTCAGCCATCGTTCTTTAGGCGGGTTTATTGCTTGGGAGGCTGGGAGATATCATTTCTTAGATGGACAATTTTAAGCATTTTGTGATATCACAAATTTGATTCTTTAGCTCTAACTATCTGTGAGTCATGAGCCCTTTTCTTTGTTTCATCATGGTGTAGTAATTTGATTATAGTGTTTCTGCATGATGATACATTGCATTAGTTAGATGACCTCCATGCGAGCTGAACATTTCTTGTACTTCAACAACAGCAGAATCAAGGGCGAAGATTTGGTACCAGTAAAATGCATTTAAGCCCCCCGGTAGCTTAGGCTGCTTTCCGTTCTAAGGCGGTGGTTCTGTTGTTGTTGACTTTTTGTTTATTGTTACTCCCATTGTGGGAGTTTGTAATTGTTCTATGTTTTGTTGTACGTTACTTTATGTCCATTCTAGTATTGAAATCATCTTGATGGGGAAGAGAGAGCTGATTGCTTTGCTTAATTTGTCTTCCTTTGTCCAGTGATGGTTGAGCAGCTCTTCCTCGCGGTGCCACGTGGTTGTCTGTGGTTTGTGATTGTGGTATAAGGCTGCTGTCCGTTCTAAGGCGGTGGTTCTGTTGTTGTTGACTCTTTGTTTATTGTTACTCCCATTGTGGGAGTTTGTAATTGTTCTATGTTTTGTTGTACGTTACTTTATGTCTATTCTAGTATTGCAATCATCTTGATGGGGAAGAGAGAGTTGATTGCTTTGCTTAATTTGACTTCCTGGTGTCCAGTGATGGTTGAGCGGCTCTTCCTCGAGGTGCCACGTGGTTGTCTGTGGTTTGTGATTGTGGTATTTCCTGATCCTACTCACTAACTATTTTTGTAATGTCAAAATATCACTTTGAATTTGTGATATAACAAAATCGATTTTGTGATATCACTAAATCGATTTTGATGTCACAAAACGCGCTTGTGGTCTTGTATGTGATGTTTTCTTGTGTTTGTCTGTTTTTTTATCATATGGTGTCCTGAGTCAGGAGTAATACTTGTTGATTATCAAAAACTGCAATTATAATGACATTTGCATAATCATTAAACGTGTCCCGAGAAAATATGACTTAGATGTATGCGAACAACAAAGGCGCAGACCAGCCTGCACATCTGCTGAGTCTGATCAACGCCTTTGTTATTCACTCTCTGGGGAAAAAAATTGAATGATAGACTTTTTGGTTAGTCCATCTAAGCGGTTTGATTCTAGTCTGACATCGTCTGAAACACCGAAGTGGTCTCTAAGATCCAGTTTAACCCCTTATATTGGTTCTTTATTTTGTGGTGTGTTTTCTAATTATTCTAAATCAAAGAACATGTCGGGCGACAAAGTATGTTTAAAAAGTATAATGTGAAATAACAATATATGTCAAAGAAACATACAAAATCATGACTGCCTTAACTCGGGAGATTGTTCCTTGCGTTTTCGAGTGAAAATTCGCATGCGCGGATCCAGAGGGGGGATAGGGGGTCCAGACCCCCCCCCCCCCCTAGAAAATCACAAGTTATATGAGTTTCTATAGAAATTAGCATTTGGACCTCGCCACTACCCCCCCCCCACACACACACACCCCATCCCCCCCCCCCCCCCAAAAAAAAAAAAAATAAAAAAATAAAAAAAACTACAAACTTTATTTATATAGTCTGAAATACAATACAAAACAGTATAACATAAGCTATGAAAAGCTATTTACGCACTTAATGGCTAATGAGATCTAATTGGTTTCTGTAGTCAAATTATGGAATATACTGGTCATCGTCAATACCGCGAAAAATGGTCCCAGGTCTTTAATGCATGACAGATTCCGGTTTTGTGAGGGAAGGATGACCGCTAGGGGACGCCACTGTTGGGGAGTTTGCTCCTCGGGCACACCGAACGGTCGAATCAAGCGCGCCCTAAAGTTCGCGGATTTCGTCAGAAGAGAAGTGAAAAACAATAACAACGGAATTTAGCGTTTTAAAAGAACTTGTGCGTCTGCCTCTGGGCCTCCGGGCTCACGCAGTAAGGCACGAAGCAGACATGTCATTTCGTGTTTTATTCTCGAGACTTATGACCCAAGGAAAGCGAGTTTTTCAGAAGGCAGTGAAAGCGACGCAAAATAAACAAGGTGTCAAGGTCGCACAAAATAAACAAGTGCTTATTCAGCAAAGAGATGTCACAAAACTCGCACCAGAACAGCTGAAACCATTGTGGAGACGGCTCATTCCACAAGTTTATTACCGGACCCTTGCTTCTGAACTGAGAAAGAGGGCAGCATGGAATGCAGGTGCTCCTTTGGTGGCTTTCCTGGGTTTGGCCCTTGTTGAGAACGAACAACAGGAGCAAATTGTTGAAGAAATATGTGTAAGTTTCATATAGGAGGTTATAGGAATTCCCAAAATAACGTCATTTTCGCGCATGCACATATCCGTGGCTGTCAACAGTTCGTCCAGCTCTATGGAATCTGTGTTAAATCAGTGACCTATATAAGAGTGACTGGAAACTCCAAGGAAATACCAATACTCAACTCAAATAACACTGTCGTGTATCTTACACAGGTAAATGAGGGAAACTCGATATCATTTATCTACACGATTGGCTTTTACCGCTGTTTTGGAATACACAGCGTAATTTCTCTATTGTTTACCTAAACTTTTAACACCTTTATAAACACCGAAATTATACAATAACGATAATTATGAATCATTGGACATCTTAGTTTATGAATATTGATCAATTAAGACACAGATATAGGGATTACAGTCAAAACCTCCCCAAGTCAAAATTCCCCTAGTCAAAACGAATGTAGGACATTTCGGCCACGGACATTTCGGCCTAGGACGTTTCGGCCACGGACTTTTCGGCCACGGAAAATGCCAAAGGTGGACGTTTCGGCCAAATCATAAATTTTGGGTTGGGGTGTGTGCATGCATAAATGTGTGATGCATTTCTTACTGAATAATCTTATATACGATACATAGCAGGGCTTATTTTCACCATTTTGGGATAATGACCCATACCCCTGGAATTGGGAATTTTAGCGCGTAAACGCCCAAAATTGGGATTTTTTTTTATAGTGTCCTTGGTTACATTGTCAAATCATAAAATACATCACATTTATCTGAATTTGGCTGTACTGTTAACATAATCAGAATTGCATGATGTATTATATGTGACTGTGCAATACTGAATATTCCCAGAATCCCACGGTTCCCACTCATATTTTTTGAGGGTGCCCTATAGGGTAAAATTGTGGTGGTTCCATTTTTAGAGGGTACATGAAGCCACAACAACTCTGACAGCCACTCATTTTGAAAGCACAATGTAGGCCTAGATTTCTTATAAACTGCTTTTAAATAACTATGCAAACCCACCCTAAAAAATTGGAGCAGGGCTCCCCTAACATTATTTGCTGGAAAAAGACTAAGTTAACACACTGAAAAAAAAATTGGGCAGGGGTTCCCCTATACATAATGATTTTTCGTCCGTCCCCAGCCCTTTCCCCAGCCAACATAAAGTAGGGATAAGACAGAAAAACTGAAGAAGTGGGTGGGGTACTTGGAACTACAGAAACTTACACCAAAGTACCAGCTTCTTCAGGTCTGATAGACAAGAGACAGTTAAGATAGTCAAAATAAAATCTTACCTTTTTAATTTCCCATCTCATTTGACTCAAATTTTGAGTCCCATTCTTACACACAGATGAACAAATTAAACTAGCTATTTTATCAGCTGTTTGGTATTTATCATTTATGCATCCGGAGAACAAGTTTTAGATGTTGCAATTACAGGGGCAATTATCTGTTAAAACAAAGAAGTAATCCACAACTGATATGCCGATCGTTAAAGGACACAAAACCCCCCCGGGCCCTGATAATCTAACGGCAGGATAAATTAATAGATATAACAACATTCGGTAGAAAAATGTAAACATCCGGTTTACACCACGCTAATTGTCGTGAATGGGAACCCTGAATACACATGCTGTACAAACAATTTTAAGCCAACTTTTACTTGACCAATCAATGATTTGTTTTCAATTTTTTTCATGACTTGAAATTGGGAATTTTCCTCCGAAAATTGGGAAAAAAAGATACTTTTTGGCATTGGGAATATAACCGAATAACGGCTATAAAATCGGCCAAAAATAAGCCCTGCATAGTATTTCTACCAAATTTTTATCAGTTATTAAACTGCATGTATTTACAACAGTGTTCACGAATACTTTCCAGACATTACCAGACATTCGGTCTGGTGCAGTCATAAATTTTACCAGACCAAATAAAATTTTACAGGACCGAAAAAAACCCGAACAAGTTCAGTGATTCATTTACAATTTTGTGCTCTAGGGTCCTGGGACACGCTTCATCCAATATCAATGAGTCTCCACTGCAAACTAATGAGTTCAAAACACTATTTTTAATGACAAGTCTGCCATACTATTGAATCTTGGGACTCGCTGAAATAAAAACTTATACGCAAAAGATGCAGGATGCGCAGGTAACAAAATCACTGAAGTTGGATGATTAAATATTAGAATTTATCAATACTTATAAATGTTTAATTTGATGGCTAAAAGCAATTGCATGCTTGTTTTTAACATAGCAGTCCTTCAGCCTTTGCTTTGGCCATTAGGATAATATGCCTATGCAACACAGGTCATTGATTTATTTTCAGTATTGAATTGAAGCCATGAACATCCATTCTTATGATTCTTACAGGGGTCTTTCTCTTTTCTAATTCTATGGCGGTGTCTTGCTTTTGAAAGCAAAACTGCGGGAACTAGTGTTCTCGCATAAAAACACTGGTAAACAGTGTTGGATCAAAGTATTTCATAACAGGGAACAGCTAACAATATATAGATTAGTTGATTTTAAATACATTAGGTTTAGCTTAACTATATATTTTTTTTAAATAAATCCCAAATTTTCCATTGAGTTAACACCATTAAACTGTAATCAATAATCCCCTTTTGATATATAATCCATAAGAACAATGCTGCCTTACTCAATCAAGTGGACATCAAAGTGAATCGTTTAATAATAATCTTAAACTATTGAAATAAAGGGAGCTCACTCACCTAAAACGTTTGGACAACGTAGAAGTGTCTATAATTGTCGATCTTTTTTTCTGACAGAACGGACTTTAGTGAGCCGTTACATTTAAAAGGTACCTTGCAGTTATTATGTACATGTGTGAGAAGGATAAATTAACATATCTCTGTCAGAAAATATTGGAAATTTGCCTTTTCTAATAGATTTGTGTGAGGTTGCCTGCCGTAAATAGAAAGAAGTAGATTCCAAAAATAGATTTCACAGTAAACAAACTGCAAAATCGAAAGTAAAAATCGGCGAATTTTATGCAGGAATTACTCTTAAAACGTAAGCATTTATTCTTTCTTCACTTCTTCACAAATTATTGCGAGTCCTTAAGGACACATATGGTCATTTTTTGCGGGTCCCAAGCGCAAATTTCGGCAAAAAAAAAACGAGACTCTCTCCGAAAATTTCATCGGACATACGGTCTGCCGCTGGAGAACTATTTATCGGACCGAGCCAATCATTACCGGAAATGTCCGACGGTCCGACGGCCATTGGGGAACACTGTTACAAGCAGAGATGAAAACAGTGTGGATCCTGATCAGGTAGGGAGCTGGCTGATCTGGATCTACAATGTTTTGAAGAAAAAAATATAGAGAAATTACAATATACCTCTCCTACATAGGTCTGTGACTTGAGTAGACCCGGCACTAAGCTGGTACAGTAAGGAATTTGTCCTCTGCAATAGCTACCATGTGCCTTTAGTCTAATAGTCCATTTTCGTCTAGCTGTATAACTGTCATGCGTCTTCCAGACTGGTTGCACCATCTAACCCAATTTTACCATACTCGTCCCTCTTTTGTTTTTTAAAGGCCCCCTTACTACCCTGAATAGTCTCGGGTAAAAGGCCATCTTGCAGTATGTGGATAGGCACTTCTCGGGTCCTCCATATCCCCTTCTGAGAAATGGTAGCTTCACATTTAACCAATGCCCTGGGTTTTCTTCTGGCCAAGTCTTCTCTATAGCTTCTCGGGATATCCCTGTCTTCAATATTACAACTCGGGATAATATCCCATACTTCACCTGTCAAACATGGTGGCAGAAATAGGTTCTCTGCTCTTCTCTACACCTTTTAAATGATTCAGACTGCAGTCAACAAATAATATAAGTTCCTACGGAGCATGCTCCAATTATTTGTATGAAAACTTAAGCAGTCCTGCATCAGACTCTGTAGGTCCATTTCACGGGGCAAGACCCCTTTTAATTTCAAAGGTGCTGATGACCAGGTCGCGGATATGTATCCATGGATTCTTGCAGGCTCGGACTAATCCCCCGGAGACAAAGTTATCACTAATCGAAATGTCTCCATAAAAAAGGCCGTTGGATTAATAACCACCAGGATCCCATGGCCATTTCCCTCCATCTTCAACTTTCTGAAATGATTGAACATTTACTGAATTGCTGTATGCCCTGGTGCTGTCAACTGAAACAGAGAGGCCATACTGCCAAGTATCATCGACTGAGCCATACTGCCAAGTCTCATCAACTGAAACTGAAAAAGTAGTGCAAACTGGAAACACTTTGGCCACCAGCTGTTTCTGTCTTAGCCTAATTAAACTATCGGTAACATTTACCGAGCACACCTTTGGCTTTGACCCAGCTGAGTGTAATGACCTTGGTACGATCACATCCAAATCCCCTTCTGGCTCAATGATACAATCAGTTAATGGGTCAGAGATCTTACACTGCCATTTTAGGACTGAGTTGGGTGGCATTTTAACAGTTTTCTCTATAGTCACCTTAGCAACTGCACTGTCTTTGCTAGTGACCTTTCTTTTTACTTCTATTGGCACCTTCTCTCCATTTCTCCTGAAATCGAGACACATGTCATCCAACTTTATATCAACTCCATGCCTAAGGAGGAAATCTAGACCCAACAGCATATCATCCTGGATCGGGGCCACATAAACTGCCTCAGGGAAGGTGATTTCCCCCAGCTTCAGGGCCACTGGACCTACAACAAAACCATCCATCCTCAGGTCCCGCCCTGCGGTATGGAGGATAACTTTCTTCAGATACGGTGGTGTAGGCTGCAGCTCCCTGAATATACTGTCTGAAATAATTGTCACTTCTGCTGCAGTGTCTATGACAGCCAGAAGTTTAACATCTTGCAAACTAACTGGGACACTCAACATTGAAGAAGAAGGAAGCTGACAAATAGTGATATCTTCCCATGTGCTCATGGAATCTGAGCCGGGATCCTGTTCTTCTCCAGCTGGGTAACCCGACTGATCTGCAAGAGAACTATAATGATTAGTATTACAAGTTATCTCGGAGTCTAGCTCCAGTTGATTAGTATTATTATCAGTATGGGACGCAACTTCATTCTCGGTCCCTTCTGGATACATCGCTTCATGTCGGACCTGTAATATAAAAGATTTCTGATCATCATCTGTACTGTTGGATGTAGCCTCGGAACATAGTTCCTGTTTATTGCTACGCATTTGGGACGCTGTAATATTTTCTCTCTGTTCTTTTTCAACTTCTGTATTTTGTCCCTGAAACTGAAGAGAGACATTTAGGCTATCAACTAACTCAAGCGTCATTTTTGGCATAGCCTCGGAGCTTAGCTCCAGCTTATTGCTACTAATTTGAGATGCTGTCTGTGCTTGATCAACTTCCGTACTTTTCCCCTGGAATTGATAAGCTTTAAGATTAGTGACTAACTCAAATTCGTTCTCTAGAGTAGCCTCGGAGCTTAGCTCATGCTTATTGCTACTTATTTGGGACGAGGTCATTTGCTCCATCCCTGCTATACTTAAGCTCTCTTGCTTTTTCTGGTAGTATGAGTCCCCTGTATTCGTTTCTAACTGCACAGTGCTTAGATCTCCATCAAGACTCATGGATGGATTCCAAGCTGAATACGGCTGGATCTGCATCTCTTTGAAAGTTCGGTCAATCCATTCTTCATCCTCATATATAGTGCTGGGTATTTCCTTATTTAGTGGCAAGGTTCCACACAGCTTGCCATACATGAAGTCGATGTAGTCTTCACAGTTTTCAGTACTGTCCCTTTTATCTCTTGACCCAAGCTCTGATGAACTCATGCTATCCCACCAGAAATCTGTGATCTCGGATTTTGACTCCTGAATCTCTGGGTGAATTTCAGAGCTATTGCCTTGGACCAACTGCAGCTCTGTAGGTTCAGGCCAAAGTAGTTCCTCAGCCTCTTCAACGGACATGCTGTTTCTATGAGCTATCTGTATGCCTTTCCCTTTTTCTGGGAATGGTAACAGGCTAGCAATGTTTGGCCATTGTTCTGCGGGTAGTTCCCTGGCCGATTTCCTGGACTTACTTTTTAGAAATACAAGTCCCTCTTCCTTATTTATGGCAATAATTCTCTCGGACTTGAGTCCTTTATTTTGTCGTGTTTTGCTAGGAAGACATATCTCTTCAAGCTCAATTTGGTGCTCCGAGTATGAGCTGTCATGACAAGAACCCCGGTGTAATCCACCTCTGCCAATCTGACTTTCGCTGGACTCCCCATTTTGTTCAGCCACTGGTGGAACCTGAAAAGAAACAAACTGCTCTTTCATGTCCAGTGTGTCACAAGGTAAATGCTCGAGGCATGCCATCTCTTCCAGGGCTGGAACACCTCTACTCAACATTTCACCATTCTGGAATGGGCCGTGCACCATTGCATTATCCCCTGAAAAATCAAATGATGATAAGGTGTCATTGTGAGACCCTCTGTAGCTTAGAAACTTTCCTTGACTTTGCCAATGGGGTTCGGGAAATGATGTTAGGTGCTGTGTGCCCACAGCTTGAGTGTGATATGCAGATGGCTGATAACAAGTATTCTGAGAATTAGGGGTGGATGTGTAGGAGCAGTCTATATCAAATGTTCTTTGGTGATGCAACTGGTTAAATTGTGGATCAATGAGATCCTGTGATTCCATGTGCTGTTCCATTTGCATGATCAAATCATAATATGGGAGGTTGGGGACCAGTTCATTCAGATAAGCTAGATAATCTGCTGCTTTCCCTTGCAAAACATATTTCAAATTGGACATACATTCCTGTGAAGACCAATGTTTGTCTTTTGCATAATGCTCAAATTTCCGATAAAAGTCTGACCACTTTGATTTGGATGGGTCAAAAGACAGGTATTTCGGCAATGATTGGAAGTTGGTGTCTTGGTCTGTAAAGCTGCTTAGTGAGCTTGATGCATGTGAATGGTTTGTGAATTCCTGTTGAAACTCATTCTGAAAATGTGTATTAAATGGTGTTGATTGCTGAGGATGACTGATTTGTTGATAATCGGGCTGTGCATCCCAAACAGACTGGAATGTAGACTGATTTAATGACTCCCCACTTGGTATGTAACTGTGATTTGCCTGATAACCCGGGCTTAAAGCCCCAATGGGAGTGGCTAATTGGGTACTCCTGAACCCACACAGACTATGTCCTGGTGGAGCCTCTGTGGAATAAAATGAATATCCCTGTGACGGGCAGTGCCCTAATGATGTCTGTGACGGGCAGTGTCCAAATGTTGTTTGTGACGGGTAGTGCCCAGATATTGTTTGTGACGGGTATTGCCCAGATAATGACAGCTCTCCATCCGGAACATGTCCAACTCTCCTCCAGTCTAAAGCTGTGAACCTCGGGCATTCTCCCCATGTCGGTTGAAAAGGGGGAGGGAAGTGCCCTGATGTATTCCATGGATCTGTATCTTGACTGAACTGTGACATCATGGAAATGGAAAGGTCCTGCTTTTAGAAACTAGTGCAGCAATTAATGTAGAGACAATTTATCAAATTCTTCATTAGAAATTTAGCCAGCCTTTAATTGTTTTTAATATATGCCTAAAAAGAGTATCGAGAGAACATAGAAATTGTAAAGAAATGACTTGGTTAATGAAAGCCAAAAACAGTGAAGCTGATTATGTGTGGCGACGTGTTGACTTGGGGACGTTCTCCAATAAAATTATCAGTGCGCCGACTTGTTGACTTGGGGACGTTTTATCTAATAAAAATTATGTCTCCTTTTCTCCCTCCTTTATTTCTTTATAGGCTGGAATAGTATCTGTTGCTTTTAAACAGTGAAAAATGCCTTAAATTCCAAATTAATCTGAATTTTCTATAGTTTAATTTTATAAACTGTAGTGGCCAATTTCAGCCGAAAATTTAGCGATGGATTTCCAATTTTTTACAAAAACAAAACAATATTTTCATGAAATTGCAAGTTATCTGCACCTGAATATCACGGACCAAATCCCGCAGACTTCCTCAATACGCTGACTGGCCGGTCTTTATTCCCTTGCTTCAATCCTGCAGTCACGAAAACTAATGACATCTGTCAAAATCCTGACAAACCTCTTCTTCTCGGTTTTGTCGCAGCGCCAATATAGAGAAATTACAATATACCTCTCCTACATAGGTCTGTGACTTGAGTAGACCCGGCACTAAGCTGGTACAGTAAGGAATTTGTCCTCTGCAATAGCTACCATGTGCCTTTAGTCTAATAGTCCATTTTCGTCTAGCTGTATAACTGTCATGGGTCTTCCAGACTGGTTGCACCATCTAACCCAATTTTACCATAAAAAGATAAACCCAGGTTCAGCAGGAAAGTAGTTAACATTCATCAATTGTTGTAAACAAAAAAATATATACTAATTCAGGTAATGGGTACTTTGTACAGGCATTTCATAATCATTTACTGCTGTATGATATACACCATAATTTACCTCTTTCTATGAAAAATAGCATACTCTTATTATCATGCATCTTTGAATCAACTGTAAGTATTCACATGCATATTTCATTTCAAAAGATTATAAAATGCATCACACATTTATGTAAGCACACATCCCAAACCCAAAATTTATGGTTATGGCCGAAACGTCCACCTTTGGCATTTTCTGTGGCCGAAATGTCCAGGCCGAAACGTCCTAGGCCGAAATGTCCGTGGCCGAAATGTCCGAGCACCGTCAAAACGTCCCCAAAAATTGGTCAGAACGTCCCCATGGTAAAAAATGTTGGTCAAAACGTCCTCAAAATGATTTTTTTATTCTACATTTTATGAAATTTTAGGCAAAATCTGGGATGTTCGCATGAAATTGTTTTAGATAAAGTGTTTTTATCCAGATTCCATTCTGTTATTTCAGTAAAATAGCATTAAGAACAATTTTTTTCCGACAGTCCTTCTATGTACGATCCTTCAAATTTTACAGATATATCCTCTAGCTTTTGTGGTAATTATCAGACAATTGTTATGATTGTAAGTTTGGAGTAGTTATTTTATTTCAAGCAAACATAAAGTTTAACTCTTAACCTAGGTCTACGCAGTATATAAATCTCTTATTCAACAGGTGCAAAATTTGCCTAGGGGAAATTATTTTGGATAAATAACAAAATTGATAATAGGTGATTTACTCTATTAAAACAGGTGTCTAATACATGTATAATTGAACTGTTTGATAAAGACGTGTGAAAAACCTGCAGCTCATAAATGATGACAGTGACTCCTCAGTTAAGAAACTTAATTAAGAAACTTCCATAAATGATATCCGATACATCGGATGTATATACATATTGCATGCAAGAAAACATTATGTATCTGCTGTGTATTGGTATTCAGGTATTGGTATGCATTGTGCATCAGTGTTATCTTGCAGTCATCCGTCCATACCAGATTGGTGGAGGCATGCATTTTCTTATCGATGTTTAAAAGTCTATAAACCATTATTTAGTACTTACGTACGTACACATGCATAAATGTCTTTCTGTTAGCATACACGCGTTTTCGGTGTAGTATCTTGTATGAATCTACACAGTTCAGTATATCAGAATACAATTACCTAGTAAAGCGTCAATTTTATGAATACATTTGTTTCACAAGAAAAAAGGAAAACGTATATGTGTGGGCTAAATTTTACAATGTCATGTTTGTTAAAGATGTCTTTAAACAAATTTAAAGTTGAAATCTCATCCCTTCCCCGAAGATCACCAAGTGACGCGACCTTATGCTCGCGGTGATCCATACCCTACACCAAACGAGTAATAACCACTCGCCACTAGTCACGGTGGAGGTGACCTAGAGTGACGCACGGTGTCGACACGTTGACATCCACCGACAGAACGAGACTGGTGACCGTTTCACGGTGGATCCGATAATAGCCACGGTGTCGCAGCGTGTATTTTATTGCACTGTTATATAAACATTACACTCGCGCTTTACAGGTGAGGACCCGTTTAAACTGTCGAAAACGATCAGTAGCATAGCGCAGCCTTTTCACGGTAATGTGCTAGTTATACTAGAAAAGCGTTGAAAATCAGCGCTATTTGTCCAGATTTTCTCCCCATGAAGTATGCCGACACCTGCACGTGGAACAGAAGCGTACGTGACAAAATTCACATCGCATTTTGCCAGCTTTTTACCTTTGACATGCGATCATTTTGAGCACCGATTATGAATTGAGGTTCTACAATAAACTTTACTTTTATTTCGAAGTTATAAGAAGTCTTTTTCTTCTCAACATAACACAACCATATTTTGAGGAAACTCGTTAGCGACGCATTGCAGAGGCAATGTTGACCCAGATGAAACGCTATTTGATGCAAGACTCCTCGGCTTTGAAATTAAGTTAAGATTTAAAGCATTTCTGTCATGCCGGATTATCAAATTAGACTAGATACCTAATATCTTTTTCAATATTTCTTTTCCCTATGTACTTCGCTTGTGCGAGAAGTGAAAGGTCTAGTGTGGAAAATAACTTTAGGATCATGCCCAAACCACATGCACGATGCGCGTTTAAGACCATATACAAAACATCTGCGAAGTTTCCTAAAGACCGGAATAAAATTGAAGAGGAGCTACGCTTACAAATAACTACACATTGTATCCGAGATTGGCAGAAGTTAAAAGTTCACAAGTCGAAAAAAGTGAAAAAATAATTTGACGATAATGGACCAAACCAAATGCACATTCTCAGTCCATGGACAAAACATCTGTGAAGTTTCAAAAAGATCGTACTAAACCTGTAAGGGGGGGGGGTTGCGCTCGTTAAGTTACAGTACCCCTCATTTCACCAACGGACAAACTCATTTTAATAGTCTCATTTGATAAACGTCGGGAGACAATTAATTAAAAAATCTCCCTACCGTGAACAATCGATGTTGGTTTTCATTGCATGTTCGAGCAGGAAAAGCTCTAGCGAATCTGTCCATTTGAGCAGTCTCGCCAGTGCTTTTGCTATTCAAAACATAAGTGCATTTAGAAGACGTTGACTTGGTCTTTATTGCGCTTAGTGTGAGCAAAACAAAGCCCAAACGAGTCTGCCCAGTCTCGCTGTATAGAGCAAAACGCATTCAAAACATTTAGAAGACGCAGACACGAAATCGACGTTGTTGTTGTTGCTTCTGCAAAAGCTCAGACGTGTGCGCATTTGCGCACGCAGACACGAAATCGACGTTGTTGTTGTTGCTTCTGCAAAAGCTCAGACGTGTGCGCATTTGCGGACATGCGCGGATCCAGGAATTTTCGTCAGGGGGGGGTCCAGGTCAATCTGACAAAAAAAGCTCTGACAACGTTTTTTTTTTTTTTTTTTTTTTTTGTCCTCAGCTTATTCTTCAGAAGTCAAATGGTTAATTTCAAAGAAAACTATCATTTTTCAAGGTTCCAGGGGGGTCCAACTTTTTCCAAGGGGGGGGGGGGGGGGGTGTCCAAATGCTACCCATATAACTTATGATTTTCCAGTGGGGTCCGGACCCCCTGCCCCCCCCCCCCCCCCCCTCTGGATCCTCACTTGTATAATAACAATCTAAGTAACCTTTCTTCAATTAAAAAAAACAGCTTTTACTGATTTTAAAGAAGAGTTTGTTAACAGAATTCGAGAAAAAGAAAAAAGAAAATAAAGATTCTCAGAAAGGCAATGATTTTTTGGGGTAGGGCCTGTTTTGGGTGGGTAGATAGGAGCACGGCAAACCAACATTTTTTTCAGGTCGGCCTATTTTGATTGCTCTTGCGCTCGCTTCGCACAATCAATAAAAACAACAACGTCTGTACTTATAGCGACTGCGCATTCGCTGCAAACGCCGTGCATAGTTATGTTTTGAATGTGAGGAACTAATGCTCTTACGAGTCTGCGCATTACTCGCCTGAGCTTTTGTTGCTCGCACAATGCACATGCAATACGAAACTCACCAACGATTGCATGTCTACGTCTACTAAACTGTTATGTTTCATGCGGAGTAGCACAGGCTAGGCGAGGCATATGCACTCGATCAGTTCGCCTTATTTTTTTTATTGATGTACGTGTTTTAGACGTATACCGTATTATGTAATCACCAGCATGAGGGGATATCCGGACCCCTTGAAAAATCGCAAAATATAGGGTTCAGTCTATCAGCAATACTGGATCCCCTGAAAAATCACAAATCTACCAAGTCAGCATTCAATGATGGTCTGCATCAATGGTCAATGGCGTAGCCAGAACGCAAGAACGTTGAAAAAGTTACGCACGTGAAATGGAGACTATTGTATCAAGCAATGATTTTCTACAATTAAAGAGCAGTTCCTTGGGGTATGGAAAATCACTTTTACCACATTGGGTGAACTCCCTTGAGTGTTACTATTTTTATTACGCACGTGCGTTGTGTAAATTAATGGGTGCTTCGGCAATCGCCAATGATGGTATTTGGATCCTCTCCTGTCATCAACTAAAAAACGTTCTTTCTGGATCCGCAAATGACCAGTGCGCATATATGTTTGCTTCGTCACGTTGACAATCATATTTTATTCACGCTCGCGCAGCAGACAATTTGTGAGCTCGTGTCTACAAGGGAGGGGTTCATTGTCACCTTCTGACTGGGGGATGGAGGGGGGGGGGCTATCAGATGGTTTGAAAAAATACAAATGGTGCGTTAGAAGATAAGGCTTTTATAAATGGACTATTAGTAAATCGTTTAAAGGTAAGATAAATATTTTTTATACATAGTCCACATCCACGCAGTCTGAGCACCTTTGTTTTCAATTTAAAGGAAAGGATCATATCTAGACTTGCTATGGGCGAGCAGAAGTAACTCAGCAGGCTGGTTTTATCATAACCTCTTTTTTAAATTTGATATTTCTTGTGAAGTTTACTCAATTCAACACCAATTTCTTTGTAATCCATTCTTCATTTAGTACCTTGCTACCATGCGCAGAAATGGCGTCCGCTTTTGTATCAAATTCAATATACTTGATGAAGTTTAATTGATTGAAAATCAATTTCTTTGTTTAGCCGAATCCATTATTATGGCGATCGCTAGCCTCCGCTTTTTTTATTTGACATTTCTTAATGAATTTTATTAATTCAACATCAATTTCTTCATCATCCATTCTTCATTAGTCGAATCCATTATAATGGCGATCGCTAGCCTATGAAGGCTTTTGAGCATATGCGGTAAGCTGTACCTTGCTACCATGCGCAGAAATGGCAAAGGTAAACAATAAGTCATAAATTTCTCGCTCTGACACGTACAGACACGGTATTTCTCGCCCTGACACGAACAGACACGGTGTCGCAATAAAACATCCCATCTCCCGAAAATCAATAATTACGCCACGTTCTTCGTCACGCTAACTGTCTCGTTGATTTACCTGGAATTCACGGTGGCCGTCACCATGAAACCACCATGACTGGGCGAGACACAGGGTGGCGACACCGAAACCAACGTGAAATATGGAAAATTCTAGTTTGGTGTACTGTATGTACAAACTATAATGCTGTAGTGAGCCACATGTAAAGTGCCCGCACGCAGCTACTTGTCTTCACACTAGATACTTATCATCAAAATTTTAAAAAAACATTTGCAATGAATCAAGTACCCTAAATGCAAAAGAACATTTTCTGTGTGGAACAATTTTATTTGTTACTCTTGTCATAAAGTGATTAATAACCGCACCTATCAGATTTAAAGGATGCACAGTTTGGTCTGGGCCTCCCTACACATTTTTATGAAGCCAATTTGGCTATTATGTACTTTGTATTGAGCGAATAACAACGGCGAGGATCAGATTGCATGAATGCGCAACCTGGTCTGCACCTTTGTTGTTCGCATGCAACTAAGTCAGGTTTTCTCGCATTTAAAAAAAATAATGTGTGTTTATATACATGATATAGATTTACTTCTGTTGTTATGTCAGTTCTTGTCGTCCTAGTGATGTTGTGTCTACCGTGACTAATTGCTCTTGCACTTTCTTAATTATCGGTCATAGGGAGTCAAAGTCGGTGTACAGTTTAACTATTTGCATGCTGGTGTCTTATGCTGATAACATTTGCAAGGGACTTATACCCAGATCAGACCTGACATAGCGAGGGATTATCTTGACATTATGGTGGTATTCCCAAAACAGTCCTTTAAAAACGTTATTTTTATTAAAGAAAATGAAAAGCGGACAACAAAACACGCAAAAAAACTATTATACTTTAACGTTGATCTATAGCAGCATAAACATAAAATACCCTATCAAAACATCATTTCAAACTTCCATACATTAGTACCAGACACTAAAACAAGCTTTTTCTTTGTTAGAATCCCATATTTCTTCGAAAAATCTCCTTTGAAAAATGGGGACGTTTTATGGGGACGTTTTGACCAATCTTTTTTTCCTGTTTGGGGACGTTTTGACCAATTCGGGGACGTTTTGACTAGGGGGCGTTTTGACTAGGGGACGTTTTGACTTGCACCCCAGATATAGCCATGTATGAAGCTTTATTCGTCAGAGTGAAAGAGGTATTTTTGAAGCCATTTTTTTGCAGATTTCCGCAACTTTCTTAAAATCGACTGTTATTTACACGGTCATAACTCAATCGGATTAGTTTTTACATCGCAGAAACAAAGCATTTAGCAATATTTCATATATGTTTTTTCGATTGTTATTAACAATGTTTACCAATAAGCGATATTAAAGACATAGTACGCTCTTTAAAGTACCTATAAATGCAGCGGTATCACAAGCTTTTTGGAACTCGGGATCTGTTCAACATCAGCTATTCTAGAGAGTTATATCTGTTTTTGAAATTTCTACACTTTGAAGAAATAGTTCGTGTTAAAATGGCTGTTTTCTTTGAAATGATAGCGAGTGAAACATAAAACACAGTGCAGTTATTCGAAAATATGTCTTTCGTTGCCAATGTTCATTCGAAAAGTGAACTTTTACTGAGTTAATGGTGTTTTTGCGAACTGGGAAGCTCACTTGTCACTTTTTAACGGTTATTCGGTCATTTCAGGAACAGTAACTCTTATTTAATTGTTTTCTATGAATGGACACTGCATACCAGCGTGATGCGCGTATGAATATCGCTGTTAATCAGGTCAACCACGCCTCGTAGTGTATTCCAATGAATGGAAATAAGCCGTTTCATGATAAAACCTGCCTTTCATGCAAAGCCATCAAGTGGGTCTATGCACCTAATTTTCGGCTCATATGTTCGTCCAAATGGTGCCTGCTTAAGTCGTCTGCTGCACATAGTTGATAACTTTATTTGCTTATGTTAGTACAGATGCAAACTCCAAGTGTTCAAGTGTTTAATAGAGTCGGATCTGGAATGCTCTCTTTTCAGTACATATTTTTGTCCACAAACATTATTTGCCTGATTGTTGTTAGTTATTTCCCTGTAAGTGTTCTTGCTAGTATGCACGCATGTGCAGTCTGTTCTTGAGCTTTCGGTACTCAGCATGGGTAGTGTTTAATGCAGACGTATCTTTGGAAATGTATATAAAAAAATAAATAAATAAAAGAAAGTCAGCACCTATTTGTGAACACAATAATTATTTCAGAAAAGAGCCCAGTTTTTTTGGCTATTTTGTACTAGTGAACGCTCTTGCGAGAATGCGCGCATGTACGATTTCGTGGAAAAATCAATTCAGTCGGAACTTTGGCAAGTTTATAAAACAATCAGATCCTATCAGAATATGCCGAAACGACCCACCCTAAAACCAGACCGAAAACGACCCAGCCGAAACTACCCACGGCCGGAAGCCTATGTTAAATGAATGTGCTACATCCGCTTTCCAGCGTCAAGGCAGTGACCGATATATAGGTCACTGGTCATTGCTACCACGTCGTGTAACAGAACCCATAGCGGCTTCTTTGATCTTAAACATTGCTATCAGCAAGCCTCTGCTGATAACATAAGCAGAAAGTTTGGTCCCAGATCTGGTCCGACAAAGAGTTTAAAATTGATCAAACCTGACGGTTTTCCTGACTTTTATCATACATTTGAATCTACATGTAAAAACAAAGGCGCCGATGGGACTGCGCGGGCGCTCAGGGTGGTCCCTGATTTTAACAAAGTCGGGGTTCTCGTGGCTTTAAACATTATATAGGCGTCTGGTAAATAAAGCAAATTTCGATAATCTCAAGGTCTATTCTGTTTTCAAATACAGAGTAAAAAACCTATAAGTTCCTTACATGCGTATATGAGCAGTTAAACGGTAAGAGTTGCCTTATGCGATTCTGTCTTATAAGACTCCATCTTTGAATAAATACCTGGAGATAGTTTCATCACGGAGGGAGGTTTCATTGTTGTTTATGTAAAAATGATTGATTGATTGAGTGAATAATTGATTGATTGTGTTTGTGTACATCATTCGGTTTGTTGATACATGTACTTACATGTAGCTTGTGATGTAATGAAAGAACGAACTCTTTATCTGCTAAAGCCGAGTTCATTGATATGGCACTTAATGCCATATCTTTTCTTGTTGAGTTTTGAGTTAGTACGATAAAAGGCGCACCAGGCGTTAGTCACGTTACACATGCCACGACATACCTATATGGCTGAAAAATGAAGTGTCCAGTCACTCTAACAGAGCTCTCGGAAACGCAGAATTACGCGTATTGGTACGCACGTTTTTTCCCTGGGACGCATGATTTTCGCTAGGCGGGAGTCCCGCGTACGCATGTTTTTTTAGTTGGCACACGCTAAAATTCCAGTAGCTGGGAGATAAATACACACCGGGAGATCAAAAGCCCTTTGATATTATCGAGCGCGACACGCTTTCCTGTCTCTGTTGACCCATCGTATGACTCGGACTGCAGTGTAGCAATTCTGACAGGTGATTGACAGGATTACCGATGCCGGACAGTGTGATAGTTACGAGGTGATTATCAATTTATCAGGTAATTGTTTGAAGATTTACCGTTAATTAAAGGGAGAAAAACTAATAGGGTATTGTAAACAACATCGGACTATACCGACTTCCGAATTCGACTGATTAGGGATGAAACAGAAAACCTATTTAATTGCACTCGTTTGCGATTTGAGCAACATACATGTAAACATGGAGAAAAAAACAATAATTTTACGGATTTGCATTTCTTCATTTGTTCATTGCTACGGCAAACAAAAGAGTCTGAGAATTGTTGGAAAAAAACGGTACAGGGGTAAGCCGTATACGGTAACGTCCGACTGACAAAAGTTCCAAATGAAGCTACACTACAAGCCGTGCGATGAAATTTTTCATCGTCTAGATAAATAAACTTTCAGCAAGTAAAATCGTTCATTCTTAATAATGGAAGCCATGTTAAATGGCTAAGTAATGTCAGTCTATTCATTGCAATCGCCGTAGACACTAGCAAGATGCGATTTTTAGAAGAACAAACACTTCCATCTGCATAAGATTATACAAAACAGAGGACTGATGTCTGCCTGCCTGCCTGCCTGCCTGCCTGCCTGCCTGTCTGTCTGTCTGTCTGTCTGTCTGTCTGTCTGTCTGTCTGTCTGTCTGTCTTGTTAATGAATGAAAAAAGTACCAACAGTTTAATCTTTTATTTTGATAAGGCCAAAAAAAAAAGTGTGTTCAGGTTACATGAAAAAATATAGTACCAAAATATTTTGTTTTTGCTAAGTAGGAACAATCAATTAATGCTTAAAGGGTTAAGATCAGTCGATCTAAAAATTATTCAAATGTATCACTTCCGGCTAAAATGGAAAAGATATACGAAATGCACAAATTGGTGGGACTCCAACTTTTTAGAGTAGGACTCCTACTTTTTGCCAGATGGGAGTCCTGAACTCCTGTTTTCAAAATCCTAGTGAGAGCTCTGCTCTAATATAGGTCACTAAACAGGCTGAATGCATGCGAAAGCATATACAAACAGCGTAGACCCAGATAAGATGATGGGGTATGAAACCTCCTACCCCCATCTCAATGGTGCCTAGACTTACCCAGGGCTTCCGTTAGGCGGGCGTACATCGTATATTACGCCCAAAAATCGGCTGCGTACGCCGAATTTACGGGAGCCGGACAAAACATCCCGGGACAAAACATCCCGTGCCATTTTTTTACACCCCGGACAAAACATCCCACAAAGATTTGCCACCCCGGACAAAACATCCCACGCTGTTTTTGTCACCCCGGACATAACATCCCATGCCATTTTTGTCACCCCGGACATAACATCCCATGCCATTTTTGCCACCCCGGACAAAACATCCCATACCATACTCAGACTGCTTCTTCAGGGTAAGTCTCATTTGTGACCTTCATCAACTATGACATGTACTAGCAGTGAATGCCCTAGTATGACTGTCCAAGTGATATAAACTAGATCTTAAATTGATTGAAAGGCAGTTTCACAATGTAAATAGAATTTAATTAAAGATAATTATATCTTCTTGTGACAAACAACTAAATTTGTGTGTTAAGAAGCCATTACATCTTAAAAGAAATCATTTACAGTTTGGGTCAAACAAACTATTATAATTGAGAAACATATGTCTAATTAGTCTAATTATCTATCTACCTTTGATCTCCAATCATTTCAATAGGTATGGTACATTAAGAATATCAATAATAATAGTGACACTTAACTAAATGGGATGTTTTATGCACTTTCATAGGCTTTAAACAGAGTGTGGGATGTTTTGTCCGGGGTGGCAGAAGTAGCATGGGATGTTTTGTCCGGGGCGGCAAAAATGGCATGGGATGTTTTGTCCGGGGTGACAAAAACTGCATGGGATGTTTTGTCCGGGGTGGCAAATTGTTGCGGGATGTTTTGTCCGGGGTGGCAAAAAATGGCATGGGATGTTTTGTCCCGGGATGTTTTGTCCTACATTCCGAATTTACACATCAAAGACGTACCTCGGACTTCTGAAAATTCCTTAGTACGGCCAAAAATGCTTATTGAGACGTCCTGTCTGCAGAAAAAACCTGCCCACATTTACCAGGTTACGTGATTTGTGTCCTGCCTTTGTATGTGAAACTCATTTCTTTTGTTTATTGAACACAATAGGACGTCCCACTTGACTGATTTTGAGAGTTTTATTAACAGCCAGTGTCAAATGTAGGCTTTAGTCAGGCCCGTAATTATTAAAGGGTGTCATCCAACAGGTGTGAAAACATCGACACATCTTGACAACGGCCTTAGTAACCATCCCAGGAGACGGACATCAAATCCCTGAGTAATAACTGAGAGCAATAAAGCGAAACGGCCAATCAGTATCCGTTTTGTTTGACAGTTGAGAAATCTTTGAAATACAGAAAGTGCCTACGTGACACTTTCCACGCTTGTGGAATAAAAATTATAACCTCTAAACGTCTGCGTCGTAATTAATTGTTTTGTTGAGAATTTAGTACTTGAACGCTCCTTCTACACAGGCACTACACCAACGAACATACAATGCATTAAAAACGAATGTCATGTTGTTGTTTTTTGTTGTTGCAGTTTTTTAGCTGTACAAGTACAAGCTTATAAAAACTAATTGTTACACAATCAAGTACAAGCTTTTAAAATGATAATTGCTACACAACACTCCCAAACAAATATATATCTATCTGTCTAATGCACCTGAGTTTGTTATGCGACGTCTGATTGGATAACGTCAAGAATTTGCGACAGTATATCCTGCGATATACTGTCGGAAATAGTTTGACGTCATTAATTATGTCACATTTCGTGGATGACGTGCGGTTTTATGCGGCTTGCAACACTCCAATTTAAGCTCAAG
>CAXHUL010000552.1:0-122663 GCA_964019695.1 Loripinus fragilis
CAGTGTGACATTTAAATGCACTGATGTAATCTTTAAAATAAGTTCAAAATTAACTCTTTCTTCTCTCACAACTTCGTATACAAAATCTATTTACTACATGTAGTTCAGACAAAACAGTGTGCAAAATGCTGATTTTATAGTCTTTATGATGGCGACCTTGGCAATTAGGTCATTGAAATCAAAATCTAATTAACCCTTTATTGTGTAGCAATGGCGTAAAAGGATCATTGGCACTTGCTATGAGTAAATGCATATGGTTTTCAGAAAAAATAAAAGTTTGTCAATAGTCCCTTTCTTCACCTCGAAGCTACCCTGACCTTAGTACTTTATGGCTGTGAAATCCATTTTCGATATTAAATGCTTCAAAGATGTAAAATTTTGGGTAGAACAATCAGTTTTACATTAAAATATATAGAAATTCAAAAACATTTTTTAAATATCATTTCCCCCCCCCCCCGGTGTGCCAGCAAAAGCTTTTGCATGTGTATGTGTTACCATATTTACACATTGTATGTAAGTGGCTTGCTGGTGCACGGGGGGATGTTCAGCAGCCCAAAAACCCAGGGCCTAAGCCCATAAAGTGCCTTTACTACCAAATAAGAAATTAAAGACAGTAATGAAGTTCTCTAGAACCAACCTCCTAAATTGCTTTGTATCCTGTGCTAGTTTAATATAAAGTAAATAAAGATTAAAAGTAGAATTAGCAAGGTTTATGCATTTTATTTCATTAGAAAAAATCTCACCGTTATTAAAGGACACAAGCTTTTGCAAATGTCCTGTACTTATCTATTTGTATGCTAGGGAATTGTTCATGTTTTAATTTCGTCTGCTGACTTTCTTCGAAATTAAGTTTTTAAAAATAAACCACCCAGGACCACCATTGGAATTTCAAACAGTTTGGATCTAGATCAAGACCGACATTCTGGTGGCCTTCATCTGGGTTCAAACTGTTTGCAAAAGGCTATTGGCAGACGACAAATTTTTCCACTGGCATGCAAAGAGTTATAACAGTACTTAAGTGTTCAAGATATTGTCTCATATAGGTAGCTTTCAACTGGGATATGTATACCATAAATACTCGGACACTTTAAATACATTTAACATGCAATGCCCTTTAAACAAAGCAAAAGTAATATTTTAAGGATCTAGCTAGAATCAGTTATACTTTCCAATGATAAATGGGACACTTTTATTCCTTCTAAAATATTTGTTTCTTTTGTTGAGCTTTCAGTTTTGTATTAATTATGGTACATGTAGTAAAAATGTACAGGTAACTTCGAAATTATCTCCCCAAAATCATTTTATTACAAAGCATATTTTGTTTTTTAAAACAATTTCATCAATAATCGTGATGTGTTAATACCTTGCATATGATATGTTCAATAGATATCACCATGCCTAACTAATAAATCAAGAAAACGTGCAGAAATCACTTTTTAAAGCACTTTTTTGTCATAAAATTTCAGACCCCCTCCCCTTTCTGCCTGAAAATATTTTGCCAGTTGGCCCTTGCCATTAGATTTTCCTATTGCACTGATACTACATGCACCACACCAGAAGCTGAAAAGCAGCGTTCTGAGAATCAATAAATAGGCGTATAAGGCCCAAACCGTCAATCATCCTTTTACTAGAATCCATCATTGATACAAGAGATAATATGCAGAGACGCTATTTTCGTCAAAGATTGACATTTCAAATTACTGGGATGACCTTGAAGATAAAAATTACTGTTGTGACCTTGAAGATATAAGGTCAATATTTTCGAAGCGAATCAACTCTTTACTTCTTCAAGCAATGTGTTTATGCAAGTTTGGTTGGAATTAATCGACTAATTAAAAAAAACAGAGTGTGGGAAAGAAACTACACAGGTGTTGACGCCAATGGGATCCTTGGCAAAACCAAAATGTCCTCCACTTGGAATTGGGGAACATAAAACGTATCTTTCAGAAATACAGTTGTAATGTTTACTTGTGTGATTCCTTACAGCAAGGTATTAATAGGCACATATTATGTTCTTTGTTCTAAAACCTGCAGCAAAAAGAGTATGGAATTAAATTGCATCACAATAATTTTATCCTTGCATGAAATGAATGAAAAGATGATGTCATGTATACTGAATTTAATTTCTAGAGTTGGTCCAGTATAAAATAATAACCAATACCTTCATATACATGTATGTAGATAGCAAGTCTTCCTGATATGTACTACTTGTATTGCGTTGCAAGACAATCTTGCCTCAAGGTTATACTACTTCTTTTCAAGCTCAACTCAACTGAGCATGGAATTTCAACCACTTATAAAACATAAATGCTTTAAACTAAAGCCAATTCTTGTTTTCAGACTCTCAAATATTGCATTTATCATGCTAATAAATGTTAATATGCCAACAACTGTTGGCATTTTAACAAAATGAGCATAATAAATTCCTTGCTCAGTTGAGCTGAGCAGGAAGTTTTTTTTATAACTTCAAAGCCTGGTTTTGTTGCAACCAAACAGCAAAGGTGCAGAAAAGCATGTGCATACAAATTGTCTGATGGGAAACTGTTTCATTCGTTTCCTTAAAAGAATCAAACTTGATATTGATATCAGTACAATGTCAAAATTCTATTAAGTCTCTGTAACTGAGCAGACAACGTTGCAAAGGTTGTCCCCAAACCCTGAAATCGATTAGGTATGACCAGGAAATTCCAAACTCACAGACTACTGACCCACCCATGGCACTACGAGGGTGTGACAGAGAAAACATACACCTACACCACAGCCAGAACTCAACCAGCTCATTATTCCTCCTAAACACAGGTTTTCTCACGTCAATACGTAAGTGAGTATGACCTGGAATACCACTTTCATATACTGAAAACTTATTACATCCTGATGACGAAACAGAACACTAACAGCAACATGGCAGCAGGAAGAGAATAAATGTTAAAGCAATAAGCTCTCTTTCACCGCAAGATGATTGCAAAACTAGAAAAGAAACTAAGATGTGTACAAAATACTGCACAAAAACTGTACAATGTATCAAACATGAAGTCCCCACATACAATGAGAGAAACAATAAACAATTAATCAACAGCAACAGAACCACCATCTTAGAACAGACAGAAGCTAAAGCCACTGGGTGGGGTGGGGGTGACTTAAATGCAATTTAGTTGCACGAAATCATCATCCTAGATTCTGCTGTTGTAAAAACACCAAAACTGTATAGCAGATAAAAGCTATCTAATTCATAATAATTATAAAAAAAGTCAGACCTTACCTGTTTTACCACAGCCTCTCGAACACTTTCTAAAACATGGGTAGCATTATGAGTCAATCGTTCAAAATCACCAAGATGGTTAATGAAAGTTGGAATACTCATATTCTGTATCTCTGTGCTGACTTCTAAAGAGGCAGTACTTTGGCCACCCGCTTTGCAATCTGGACTTTCTGTAACAAGCCAGATATTATACTAATGTAAAACACCTAACAGCAATTCCCTGTAACCACGAACAATTTCAAATAAGGCCTGGGCATGGACCTACCCAGAATTGGATGAAACAATCACAGATTGGGCAGGTCACTCAAGAATATGAAAACAAGTGACAAAAGTTTGCTATCAACGTTCATTGCCATGGTAACCAAGTAAATCACTTTTTGCCAAATTTAGACAAAATTCAGTAATAAATTTATTGAATTTAGCATCTTTTCAGGCTGCAATATCTAGTATTATAAATAGGAACATAACAAAACCGTTTTATTTCTGGAATAATCAATGGTTTGCCAATACAAATTTAGAGTTAAAACAGTTATAAATATATTTGACTTAAATTGCTATCACAATAGATTGTAGCTACCAAGCAGTTTTTAGAAACTTTCAAATTCTCAAATTTAGGCCTTTTATAAACGAGTATATCATAGATGGCAATATGCTTTCAATATTCTCACTACATTTGATGGAAGCTAGTAAGTGTATATATTGAAAATGTGTAAAAAGTAGAGTGGGGCAAAAATATATTTGTCATGAAACCATCCTAAGAAGTTTGCTCTGTTTGCCATTTTTGTAAAAAAACAAGTTTAAGGGGAGGTCACATAATTTGGGCAGTAAACTGGAATATAATTCAGAAGAGCTATATTTTGGTAATAATTTACAAACTTTGGAAAAAAATTAACATTTGTCATTACGGATTGACAAAAAATGGATTTTTCCATGATTTTTAGCCAAAACGTGTACAAAACTAGGGGAGGGGAAATAAAGTGGGACGTTTTTTTCTAATATTAAAGATATGTTGAATAGAAAATTATTATAAGATAAAACCAGCTTTCTTATAATACTGTAATTTTTTTAAGTTGAAGAAATGAAAGGAACAAGGGACAATAACTCTTTGTAAACCAACGAAAACATTTCAATATATGTTTTTTTTTTTTCACTTTTTGTTCATTTTCACTGATAACTGTTGAGACATGACTTGGCAAAAGAAATGAATATGATTTTAGAAATTTTTACTGATGCAATGTGTTATCTATGAAAAAAAAGTGCTCAAAACGTTTGTTTTCCTTGTAACCATGTTAACCAAAGTGGGTGGGGTAGCAAAGTATGAAAACCCTATTTTAGGCATTTCTGCTTTTTTGTAGCCATTTTCCCAGCGTACATAGAGACAAATACAGTTAATGATACATGTAAGTTCTAGATAGTAATCAGCTTTCATTAAATGTAAAGCATGCGTAGGGTATAACCACGCATTTGTCATAACCATGGAGACCATTATAGTATTGCAACGAAATCGAAATAAAATGAATAACTTTTAAAAGTCGTAAAAAATTTCCAGATGGTTAAAACGAAAGTTGCAATATTTTATAAAGATAGTTGAGTCAAGATATATAACATTATCAATATAATTTAAGCATAATTAATACGTTTAGTTGAATTAAGTAATAATTATAGACGTTAAAAGTGGTTGGGGTTACCAGATATATAGCCAAAATAACTTTTAAAAATTGTTTTGATTTTTAAGCAAGTATTCCCAATAGCAGTCGCTATGATGACATATTTGAATACTGCCATTACTTTTAAGGGCATTCAGGTTTTGTTAACTGTAAAAACATGTGTGTAATTTACCTCCCTCTTTCTGTTACCATGGAAACAACCACAGTCAAATTGTAAAATGAAAATTAAATTAAATACGTCTTAAAGTGGTTCAAAAATTCCACTGGAAAAACGCCTAATGATGCAAAACTTCAATGTGCATAAAGATACTTGAGTTGATTAATATAATCAATATGATTTAAGCAAAATAAATAAGTTAAGTTTTATTTGGTAAATATAGTAGTTAAAAGTCGATGGGGTATTCACCACATACATTACAAACAAATAGGTTTACTCTTTAAAAGCAAGTATTCCCTAATAGTGGTGGTGATGATAACATGTTTTCAAACTGTCAATACCTAATAAGGATTTCAAAGTAGGAAAGGGGCCAAAGATCAGGAATCGATAAAATCAAGTACCACACCTGACCCAGGATACCACATGGGGAAATAACAAGAACACGATAACACCACTAACAAGAGCCAAGAAGTCAGCCCTTTCCCAGCAGGTAGCCACAAGGCAGCAATGGACAGACGCGAAAGAGTGATAAACACAACACAAAAAAAACACAAATAACCACAAAAGAAGTACTGCCCTGGAACGGTCTGTAAAAAATATTTTACTGGAGGGCTTAATGGAGTGTTCAATTTGTAACTCTTATAGCCCTCTTTTAAGTGGGTGGGGTAACTACACATATAAAAATAAAACAAATTTTAAGTAAGTTTTAAGCAATTATCCCCGATTGTGGCGGAAATGTTGATATTTGAATAATACCAAAACTTAATGGTGGCCTTCAGCTTTTATAAACTGTACACTATGTGTGGTTGTTTATTTTCTTCTGGCTGTAGTGCATATCTGCACCAAAGTTGAAGTGGTGATTGTAATTGAAGTTTAGTAAGAAACGTTTCCAATTAGCTAAAAGGAGAATTGCCTGAGCTGTACCAATATTATCAATATAGTGAACAACCTAAATAAATTTAGTATTTATTTTGTAACAATTATAAACCATGAACACAAATAACCAAATATACAATATAGCAAATATCCTCAATATTGACAGCGATGTGATACACTTGCATACTGCCAATACGTAAGAGGACCAATGCAATTCATGAACTGTCAAAAATGCATCAGGTCACACCTGCTTCTGGTCATTACCATAGAAACAATCGCATGCCTTTTTTCAGAATGGCAATGAATTATGGCATTTTATAGTGGCTTAATTTGCTCTACCTAGTTTACAAATGTATATATTACAGACTTTAATGTGCTTTAAGATAGTTGAGTTTGAAATTTTAGCACAAGTTTCAGGTAAATCGGTTTAAAATTATTTTAATGCCTGGCAGTCGAGGTAAGTAAGGGTGCAAAGGTCAAGAATCGATACACACCTGACCCAGGATACCAATGGGAAAGTTACAAACTCACAGTAAGACACCATCACCAAGAGCAAAAAGGTCCGCCCTTTCCCAGCTGGTGAAAGCTAGTTGTTTGTATTTCATATATGGTACAGCTATTGTTTCCATGGTAACGACCAGAAGGAGGTAGACCTGGGAAATGTTCCTTTAATTAACGAAAGCTGAAAACTACTGAAAAAAAACTACCAATAGCACAAAATATCTCTAAATAGGCGGAAAAATGAATGTAGTGGTTCAAAAAAGCCTAAAATAGGATTTTACTTACTTGGCTACCCCACCCACCTTTGGAAGTCTGGTATGGCATACACAAAAAATATTGTGTTTATTTGTTTCAGTCTTCTTCCTTTAGCAATTATGCCTCAGCATATAAAGATCAGAATCAAAATCAGTCTGTTATAGAAATTGTGAAGGGCATGTTCTGCCATTTTAGGCCAACTTTTTATTTGTTGGCAACTATGGCAACTATAGTAATCATTGAGACAAAGGAACATCAATTTATTGTTTGAGACTAATGGAGGGCGACCTGATTTGAGTAAAGTTCTCTTTCTATATATAAAATGTATATGAATGTAATATACTTCTTTTCTTAAAGGGGAAATTAACTTTGAAACAACATCAACAGCAAAAAACAGCAAAAGACAATTATGTATTTTTCAAAGTTTCTGATGATTTGGTAATTATGGTAAAACATTTTGAGGCATTGTTGAGCTTACTTTGAACATTGAACGCTTATGAATTCTTGAAATATTATTTGCTGAAAAGAAATATTTTTACAGTAGTTTTTCGCAGTTCTTTTTTTTTTTTTGGCATAGTGTATTATATTGACAATTCCTGCTTCCAAGGTAACCTACATCTGGCTTTTGAAAAACAATTTTGTATTGTATCTATAAAACAAATGAGGATTATCTAAGATATGTTGAAATTAAAGTAGTGTTTCTAGAGCAAAATGTTGTTCCGCAAACTGTAAATCAAGTCGGTTAGCATACTTACTGCTCTTTATAGTATCACAATGATACAGGCTGAATTCTACTAAGGGAAAACATGCACAAACACAATTCTGGTCAAACTTTGAAATTACCAAGTGATGTGGTTACTTTAAATATAAGGTAAAGGTCACCAAAATAAAATTCACTCTTATTTGTCTCCAAACAATGTATTTATGCAAGACTGGTGGAGAAACCCCCACTGGTTCAGAGGACAGAGCTCAGAAATGGCTGATTTTCTAGTTCTTTAAGGATGATGACCTTAAAAATGAGATGACTTTTAAAGTTAGATCAAGGTCACCAAGATCATATCAACTCATCATTTTGCCACAATGATTAAATTATAAAGTAAAACTAGAATACATTATTCAATTCATGAGATATCGTACAAAATCCCTATTTTGGTCAAACTTTGACATTTCAAAGGTCACCAAATCTGATCAATTCTTCTCCTCCTCTTAACAATTTACATGTATCTATGCCAGTTTGGTCAAAATCAATCAACTGGTTCAGAAAATAAAGTACGGAAATTAAAGCCAATGACAACAGGATCTGCACCAAAAGCAATATGTCGCCCACATTATTATTCATATTCTTCTTTTCTGTAGGAAGTTAATTTGCTTTACATAAAAACCTTCCTTGTGAAATCGCTGATGATGTGACAATTGGTTGCTTTGATAACATGAGTTGGGAGAATTGATTTTTTAAATTTCATTTTGGTATTGATAATCAGGTACAGGTTACATAATATGTGAATGAATAATCAATGTAATCTATTGTTGTAGGAAACTACTTTACTTTGAATATGCTGTTGTTCTGTAAAATCATCCGATATTTTTTGTTGACATGGTTACTTGTATTGAATTTTTTGCATTACGTTTTTTTTTTCATTGTTAAACAAAGGTGGAACTTCCAAAAGGTGCCTATATTATTCATCGTTCTGCTAGCGGAATCAGATAATTTACTTTGAACTTGCAGCAATGTTTGTAAAATCTCTGATTGTTATATAGATTTGTGGACATGAACACATAAATTAAAACATTTTCAGTTTTTTTTTTCTATTTTTTGCATTTGTATATCAGGCATTGTTTATTTAGGCACTATATGTATATTTCATATACATTTATGCTATTAGGATATATCTATATTTGAAATGTCAAGTCATTAAGTTACAGTCATCACACCCATATACCTAAATGCAGTGGTTATGACAATACTCTAGTACATAATGTGTTTTCTTGTCCTGCCAAGTTTAAGATCAATGTCTATCTACTTAACATATACACAACACTAGCAAATATTAACATGATCTTTAGGGTTAATCTATCCCCTTGTTGCAATAAAACGCTATTCGCTAGTTTCCATAGCAACCAATGTTTTAAATTCTTTTCACATTCCTGATACTTAGAAGATAAACAATTGATCTTAAACCCAATACACAAGATGATTTATTGCTGCTATGCAAGTATTTTATTATTGTTTCCAAAATCAGCCATCTTTTTGGAGACTTGATGTATCAAGTGTACCTACACGTCTCATAAACACTCCAATAAGTCAGATTTTGAGTATACTAATGTGCCTTGATAAAACTTTTACTCGCTTAAACTTAGCATTTCTTTCTGTACATATAGCCTTGTTTACCATAGCAACCAAGTTACAAAACAGAAAATATCAATGTTAAAACTCTTTCATGTATTCTAGTGGACTAGATTTGAGGCCAATAACACATCTCAAAAATACACCTGGTGAGTGTGTGATACTACAAATGGTGTTTTGCCTATCTATTGATTAATAGTGGGTGGGGTTTTGACCCCTGTTGCAAGTCTTGTTGCAAAGTCATTACAGTTTGTCCCAATCAGATTATTTGCTTTTAAGAAACATAGATGCAGCTGCTTTTAATTCAAATGTTTATCTACCATCAAATGATGGTGGCCTTCATAAAACACCTAATTATATCCTTATTATATGAGAAAATGTGTCCCTTTGTCTGAATATGACAGCTTACAACATCTTACAAAAAGCATGAATGCCAAATTTACAGTGCTTAGTTGAACAAGTCATTATAACTTCTATCATCAACTATTTAATAATGATTGATATTGATACAGTATGAACACAAAAATATAATCTTCATAGGGACCACTAATTTTTGGAAAAATACACATTTTCTGAAAAATGGCATCTATGACAGATTAACTGAACATAATCGAATGTAAAACGGATACAATTGAGCCGCGCCATGGGAAAATGTGTCTTCGGGATAAATTTGGCCATTTTGGGATTTTATGATTTCTAAAAAGGTCAATATATGACGAGTAAACACGTTTTTGTTTGATCAAAATATTCAAACTATTAGAAAAGATATTGGAATTTGAACTTTGGATGGCAAGACGTTGAATTTATAACTAACGTTGCATGACGTCACGATGTGTCATTCACAACGTTGCGAACTTTTGACGCCTTTAGACATCAGCCGTAACCACATGAGCTTTAAGTTCGATCCTTATATCACTTCTAAATCCTAAAACGAAAATCTCATAATGTCGTTACGTAATGACATTGTGAGATTTTGGTTTTTAGGCTATAGAGGTGAGATAAAGACAGAACTTCAAGCTCCTCAGATGTAACTTATATGAAACTGGACCGCCACATAGCTTACTCTACTAAACATAATAGTTGAATTTTAATCATAAGCCTAAATACTTAATGTCTGCGTATTCTTCATTTTCTATAACATACATGTATTAGTGATTACCATAATTCCTTGTATACATACATGTATGCTATGCTTTGATCAAATGCACTATATGAATGCACAGATCAACATATAGGCGTAGCCATCGACTAGTGTACTTGTGCTATTTTGCCGCACCAATATTTTGACAGCACAATTGATTATAGATCATCACGGACTCATCTCCGTATTAAATTGGTCACAAATTTTCACCTTGACGTTTGAAATTTACAAATTTGGAAAAATCTGGCCTCAATGTTATAAAACTTTTCATGACCAACTGAACTGCGCATAGAAATTCAACTGTTTATAAAAACTAAATTGTTAACTTGAACATAAAGGTCTTCTTGTTTAGAAACTCTCAGATTTTATATATTTATCCTGCTTATAAATGTTAAAATGACAACAATTTTTAAGACTTATGAGCAGGATTTATTCTATGCTCAGTTGAGTTGACTTAAAAAAAGTTGACGTTTTCTTCTCCAAAAAGTAGTTGCTTATCAGCTCACTGGAAATGCCCCGAGCGACGGTTCCGATGAGTACAAAAACAATTGAGAAAGTTAGCCTACGTGGTGTACTTATCGAGGATTTCCGTTGTGTTTTCTCGTTTGTTCCGTCGATGCTCAAAATATTGCACCAGTAGGAAATCAGCTGCTACACCCCTGGAACGTTATTATTCGGACAATTCCTTGTTCCTTGTTCACCAGTATGAGGTAGACTAAACCGTTTACCTGTATCTACAAAACGAAAATGTGTTCTGCATTGGCACATTCCCTGGGGTCTGTTAGCCACATTTACGCTAAGGTATAACGAGGAGCAATCACGTTTTCAAACCCCAAGCTCTCTCGAGAAACAGTAGATTTTCGCCAGGTCTTAGGGTAGCCTTCTCCTATCTTTGCAGTAAAGTCCGACCCCGATACAGCAGTGAACGCATACATCCATCAAGATTCTAGTCAGACATTATGCAAATAGTGTTGATTTGGTAACTAAACTTCAACACCAAACTAAATTAACAAACACACAAGGAAAACGTTCTTGCAAATTTGTATGGGCACCTTGATAACTACTTTAAAATGAAGATTCACATTTTTGTTGTTGCTGTTTTTCCCGCTTAACATCATTTCAAAAAATTACCAGTCGGCATAGTTAACACAGCAGGCTGTTCCACCAGCGCATAGTGTATATGTAACTATATACTTGAATCAACGACTGTCACAGTGGATAATGTTTGACCAGACATGGGCCCCAACTTACAATGTCAGCCGACAGAAGCAGGATTACTTATTTGCCTCACTACATGTACCGACTGCTCTACCCGGACCGACTTGTCTAATCATTCCTGGTCGTGCAGAATATACTTCTCAGTGGAAATAGGATTTCAGTCTACAGAACACATAATCCTATTCAAACTTCTCACCAAATCTGCAGGGCATACAACAGGTCACGTTTTTTTTGTATATATAGATATCTGGTTCGTATGGCATTGAATGGGGAAATTAATACCTGTATTAAAAGTAAGTAATGGTGCAAAGATCAGGAATCGATACAATCAAGTACCACACCTGACCCAGGATACCAATGGGAAAGTGACAAACTCACAGAAGACATCACAAACGAGAGCCAAGAGGTCAGCCCTTTCCCAGCAGGTGACCACAAAGCACATATAAACAGACGCGCACAAAACATAGCAAACACAAGACAGAACAAAAAAATAAAAGATCCACAAAAGAAGTACCGCCTTGGAACAGTCAGTAAAATATTTTACTGGAGGGCTTAAACCAGTTTTACGGCGCCAACCTCACCCTTGATTCTTATGTGGACCAAGTCTTATTTAATTCGATTTTTCAGTTTCTTGTCTTATTTAATTCGATTTTTCAGTTTCTTGTCGGCGTAGAGCGACCCCTGCCTCTGGCATATTGAGCGCGCACATTACACCCAGTAGGCTTTGAGAAAGGAATTCTGGCTGTATTAAATAAATAGTGGGTCATTTGAATACTTTCTAAATCAGGCTCAATCTCAATCTCAGTCTTTGTTCACAACATATACATGTATGCACGCGGGCAATAGATGTTACTGGGAACACGGACTTCATCTGCGAAGATAGTTCCCCGTTGGAAACACTGCTGAAACGTTTTTGCCTCTCTAATTATTTAGTTCCATTAAGTTTGAAATTGTTCTGTGAATATTTCCCGTAGGAAATTCATCTGCAGTTAAGTTACGATTTAGAAATCTAGTTCAAAACGATGACAAAGTCAGCTAAGGCAGTATAGCACAGATATGGGCTCGAACCTCAATGGGAATCGGCACCGCTCGAGTAGGGCAAAATTCAGGACATTTTTTGTGTCTTGATAATCTTCCATGGAGTTTATGAACCCTAATTGCAATTTTGTTGAGGCTCCCAAAATAATAGTCACGGAACATAATCATTCGCCACTTTGTGACTTGCCGTATAATATTTCATATTTCCAGATTTTTTTGTAGAAATTATCATGACAAAGTTAATAGATGCAATATTACAAAACTTAAGGGCTGAAAAGCAAATAGGAAATAGCAATATACAATAAAATATTAAATAAATTGCACTTTTGGCTCGCAAGTAGAACACTTTTAAAGTCAGAGTAAATTTTAGAATATCCGTGACGATTCTCTTTGACGCTAACGTTACCGTCACCGAAAAAAATGACATTTTAATTTGTCTTTGTGTTTAAATGACTATCATACGAAAACAACAGACACCAGGAAAATACAATAAAAATGTATATTGCGTATACCAATTTACTTTCATTTGATACTTTTTCCATCATTGTAGCTTCAATAGTTTTGCGAGAATAATTTTTGCAAGAAATCTGAAAATACATTGATTTAAACGGCGACGTCTCAAGGCGGCGAATATTTATGTCCCGTCTACATTTTTAGTTTCTTGTGTGAAACTAATCGTGTAGCCTTAATGGTATATTAATTCTTTTTTTTTTTTTTTTTTTGTTATGGCTCTTTTTACACATAAGAGCTAGCTCGTGAGATTTTAGCATATTACACGGACGGACATTCAGCGAAGGCTCAGACCAGCCTGCGCATTTGGTAGTCTCTTTGGGACCTTGATGCAATCGTAAATGCGGCTTTGTTTAACTGTTTTCGTTCTGAATTGCCGTCTATCCGGTGTGAAAACGAACGGTTCAGACTCATTGGTCGGTCTCGAGTAGGCGTTTTTTTCTTTTCTTTTTTTGTTAAAAAAGCTATTTTAAGGTTTAGTTGTTTGGTATTGCAAGCGCTCTTCAGTTTCTCCATGGTGGAGCGCAGATCAATCTAAACGAAGAATATACAATGTATTGTTCGCATGCATGTCGGCTTTGATTGCAAACAAGTTGATTTTTAATGTGTGTGTGTGTGTGTGTGTGTGTGTGTGTGTGTGTGTGTGTGTGTGTGTGTGTGTCCTGAATAGTAATAAAGTCATAAAAAGGCTCCAAAAATGGGCCCTGAGGAAAAGCAGAATATTGATGAAGCTGGTGCTAGTGGAGCGTGAGCGTTGTTGCGATTTCCATTAATTCTCATGAACAGCCTCAATTAAACCGAGAGTCTGCTTTTTCTAAATAAAGAGACCAAGATATTGAGACGCCTAGTCAATTAACTAACCAAGCCACATATTTTTATCACGGGGAACTCATGCTGGATCATACCTCACAAACGGGTCCGGCAGGTAGAGATTGTGGTTGATTTACAACAGAACACATTCGGCCTATAATTATTTCGATTAATCGCATTTTATTCCTAGCGTGACTCGTCTTAATTGCCGTAATCTTTGACGCTCACTTTAATTGTAAACGCGCGGCGCGAAATGCATACGTCAGACTTTACGACGTCATATCTCATGACGTAATAAATCTCCCGAAGACACATTATCGCATGGCGCGGCTCAATTATTTTCACATATAATTAAGACGCAAGACATAATGTAACAGGCTTTAAGATGACAATTTTATATCTCAAACAGTATTTTATTTTTTTTTGTCGAAAAGGGAATACTAAAAATCCCAATTTTTATGTTGTATTATAATGGTGGTTTATTGTTGCTATGTTAGTATTGTATTATTGTGTCCATAGCGACCATCCTTTTGGAGACTTTATATATCACAAGTTTACATACATAGTCTCATAAACATTTCAATAAGTTAGATTGCCACTATTACTATTTGCCTTGATAAAACCTTTACTTGCCTAAACTAAGCAATTCTTTTACTATACATCATCCCTTGGTTACCATAGCAACTTAGTAATATTATTGAAAAATATCAACCAAAAACTCATTCATGTATTCTAGTGAACTAGATTTGATAACACATTTTAAAATTCACCTGGTGAGTAGGTGAAATTGCAAATATTGGTTTGCTTCTCTATTGATACAAAGTGGGTAGGGTAATTTGACCCTGAAGCATGTCTTGTTGCGAGGCCATTACAGTGTGCCACAGTCAGATTTGTTTGCTTTTTTAAAACATAAATGCAACTGTTTTTAATTCAAATGTACACAACCCTCAAATGATGGTGCCGTTTGTAACACAGCTAATTGTATATACTCATAATATCAAGATAATTTGCCACCTTTTAACAGCTAATAAAATTTTACAATAAGCATTAATGTGAAAGTAACTATGCTGAGTAATTAAAACTACAATTGCTAAATATTTAATAATAATTGGAACTGACACATTACGAACAGGAACGGATATTTTTCAGAAGGAACCCTGATTTTCTGAAAAATGCTTATTTTCGGCACTATGGGCCCAGTTATCATGGAAACCAGATGAGATTTCGAAAAGTGAAAGCAAGTTTTAATACACATTTTTAGTACTCTATTCAAAGACGATGAATCAAATGCCTACCTATTATGCTTAGTTTGCAAAAACAGTAGATGTTAGTTTGTGATAAATATAAAAGTTGCAGTCATATTTATTCTATCGGCAAAAAACAGAGTTTCTATACGTTATTGCTGTTAATGTGACATAATAAACGTATAAACTGGTGTAATTTTCTCACCTTTCGGTTTTGCAGATGGAAACCGTATGTCTGTAAGTACTTCTATAGGTGGCAAACATGTCATCAGTAATTCAGAGCACAATTTAGCTTCGAGAGTAAGGTAAAATGTGTCACCTCTCAACACCATGCTGCCGACAACAGACGCTTTCATACCATAGAGACTAACAGATAAATCCATTTCATGATCATCTCCTAGAATTTTGTAAAGGTCAAAAGTTAGGTAGACTCGTTTGTTTTAACAGACCTCTGTGAAAAGGTATCTGACGCTTTTTACTTTAAAATATCAGTCATTTCAGACATCAAAGATTTGTCTGAAAAAGCAACTTTGCGGTTTGTGATTGTGGTATTTCCTGATCATACTCACTTACTATTTTACCAAGCAGTGACAAATAAATATTTCTTTATTGCATGCAAATAACAAAAGCGCAAACAAGCATGTGCTCCCATATAGTCTAACTGACGTCTTTTTGTTATTCTCCTTCTGAAAAAATATAGAAGATCAGGTCAAACTTACTAAATTTAATATTCTCTAAATTAAAGCTTATCAGTTTGCTTTTAGTCTTTCTGTGCCAGAAATCTTATAGTCGAGACCAGTTTATAACAAATTATCAGATAATACAAATCAACGATTGGTTATAGAGACAGCTTAATTTTGTATCCAGGGTATTTATTTTGATATGTTGTGAGGTTAACCATAAAAGGTCTATAAATCTAAAATTATTTATTTCATCATGGTAGGAACGAACATTATAAAAATTACTAGCTAAACAGTATTCCCCTTCCTGTTAAAAGCTTTCTTAATTTAATTACCTTCACATGTAACAGCCACACTTCTGCTTTCTAAATTTTGTCTGACAGACAGAAACAAATTATTTGCATTTTGTAATAATCAACTTTTACCTTCTTATCTACTTTTGTTGTTCTACATTATAGTTAAAATGTCTGGTCAATTATTTGGGATTTATATCGTTTATAATTAAATCCGTTTAAGTGTTTAGGAGCTGGCCTACCCTTAGATTTAAATGGAACTTTACACTTTAACGAATTGAAAGGATGTAATGTCAAAGAATTGCAAAACAAATATAAAAAAACCTTGAATATGCATACACACGCTGAAAATTCCTATGAATATAAGCATAAGGGCTAGACTTAATGAACTGGAAACGAATTCGAAATGAACCCAGATGATTTTATAACGTACAAACAACGACAAGCAAACCCGAAAAGATTTTCATTGATCTCTCAACGAACGTCTTACGTGCTGTACGTACTCTCTTCGTGTACTCTGCAAAAAGTGTTCATACCCAAACTGGTGACATGGCAGTTCTATCATTAAGAATATCAAACTTCAAGCTAATTTTTAAATATTTTATTACCAACTAGCGTCGTCTGTGACGCCTTTTCAAGGGACATTTTGTAAATAATTAACATTGTTTATCAAAGAACATCATACAAAGGATGCAACCAGCGGCAACTAGAACGATACTTGAGCCAGAGACCCATTTGTTCAAAGGTCTAAGACACATTTCACTGCGCAGGTCTGTTTTAAATGTTATATATTATTAATTTGTGTTTTATGGCACAGTTTAGGAACAATGTGATTGATACAGCGGGCTTATCAAGCAACGTTTAAACTATAAAAAAGTTGGCTCAGCGTTGGCAAGCGTTTGGAAATATTTCGACATTCGTTGACACATGCTGATATATGTTGAAGTTCATTTGCTCAACGGCTTAAGGTCCATGTCAACTTGTCAAAGATTGTTCACGTATATTGTTATTCGTTTCGTACGTCGACGATTTGTGTGCATACACAAAATATTTTAGATAGAAGCCAATGAACTGTCCATACGCATAAGCGTTCATTCAATAAACATAGTGTGAACCGTTTGTTCATCCACAGTACGCTAACGGCTCGTTACCGAATGTGATTCAAGAGGTTTATCCATCCGCAGTATGACAATGGCTCGTTACCCCAACGATGGTATTGGTACAACCGAATTGTGGTCTTGTGTACACATCAAGAAGCCCACAGTACCATCCCTGGACCTGTTTGATTGAAAAAAACTACACGAAAGAGTAAAAAGCTGGTTTTATTTAATATAATGTTAGAAATTATGTCACAAAATGACTTTATAGAAGGTTACATCTGGAATAGACTTGCATAGTCTAGTTAGCGTCTTATCTTTGCCATTTAGTAAATCACATGTCTACAGCCCATTTTGTATATATGTATGTTTGTTCTTTGATTGCTTATAAAATGCTTCTTAATACACAACACGTTAAGCATGTGTTGAGACGTCGTTGAAATTCTTTTTTTGTTCTTAGTTAACTTAGTTTTTCATTGCTCTTACGTTATGGAGTCGTTATGGGTTCGTTTTACATTCCCTTCCAGTTTGTTATGTCAAGCATTGATGATCACATTCCTCAGATTTTTCAGCATATGTATGCATATTTGAAAAATTTAATATTTTTTGCAACTCGTTGAGGGTTCGTTATAGTGTAAATGGTCCTTTATATTTACTGTGTTTTTTTTGGCTCTCTTGTGTGTGATGTTTATTTGTGTTTTTGTCACTTTCCCATATCTTGGGTCAAGTGTGGTACTTAATTGTATGAAGTCCAAGTCTTGACCTTTTTTCTTACTTTTATTTTTAATTGAACCACTTCAGGGATGGAACTATGGTCTTTATGATACGATCACATAAACAAGACAACAATTTAATTGTGCAAATAGGTAATGTGTTGTAATGTGTCGTACGCGGACACAAATTGCGTTCAGTAACGATTGGATAAACAAACCATTCAAATTGTGTTAATTAAACAAACCGTCTGGGAACGGACCAGTTGTTGTCTTGTGTCCAGCATGCATAAACTTATGCGACATAGTTTGTGGACAGCAACATACGCAAACATTTTTCAATGAACTGAAACTATCTCAAACCGCTTCAGAACAAAGTTCAATGATTATCAGAGTGTGTCAACGAATGCAATATATCTCCAGATGCTGGCAAACGCTTTTCAATTCAATATAGTGTAAACCCAGCTTAATGTGGTACCTGACTTATGGGTAAAGATATCCTCAGGTTTTAATAAATGTAAGACACTTTACCTTTACTTCTCAGTACTGACTTGCAACCATGAAAACATCCTGGCATATTTTTTTCTAGGACCTAAATCATAAATTTAAACAAACATTGCTACATTTTGAACAAACTCATTTCCATAATTGTATTTGGCATTTGACCTAAGAAATCAGTAAACACGGAAAACAATCAATAAATGTATTGGATAAAAAATACCATAAAAGAAAATATACAAATGTACTGACAAATGCTTTTTTTAAAAAGCCAAGCGCAGATCTGAAAAAAGGGTTCTTAAGGTTTTTAGCAATAATTACAAAAGAAACATTAGAAAATACCTAAATTTGCAAACAGTTCTGATTATTTTGTATAAGAGATAATACTATGGCAACGACGAGACAATAACACCTACAAGCATCCATGATTAATAATCAGGAAAAATATATCCCAATCATCAATATTAGAAAACAGCAGACTCAGTTTTATCGGGTATGTTTATGGGAACTAATGGAAAGTGCAACTATTCCAGGGATAAGTGTCCCCACCTTACAAATCAGCTTTATGTGACAAAATGGACTATATGAGCCTTTTGGGGTAGCTATATGATCACATAGGGCTAATCTGACAAATTAAGCCTCTGGTTAAAGTGATAATCTTGCATCTGAGTTTGTGTGTGTGGGGGGGAGGCAGTTTTCCCAGGGATAAAGTGTTTCCACCTTACAAAGTAAGAAAGAGGGCAAAGATCAGGAATCAATACAATCAATCATCACACCTCACCAAGGATACCAATAGGAAAGTGACAACTTCACAATAAGACATCACAAACGAGAGCCAAGAGGGCAGCCCTTTCCCAGCTGGTGACCACACTGCATCAATTAACAGTTTGGTTTGCATAAAACTTAACTTATGAATGCATCATCTCCTAAAACATATGAATCAATATATAAAAAGGAGAAAAAGCAAAGATAAGGAATCAACAGTAAATAAAACTAAATACCGGAGCAAAAGAAATCCAACAGGTAAACCCTAGTGGGCCTGACAACAGCCATAGCATCATGCTCCTACCATATCATCGATAGATAAGTTTTTAAGTCGGAACCCTCATAGAGTCTAAGTCTGACCCACTAGCGTGCAATTAAAGAGGAAAGCCAAGTTGCCAATCATGACTGGGTTGACCACCAAGCATGCAGTCTGTTGGAATACATAAATGTTATAGCCAATCTCTTTATAATGTGAAATTATTTTAATGAACTGGGCTGGAAAATTATTACAACTAATAATCTTCTTCAATTTATACACCAAGTCACCATACAATTCAGGTTCTGAAAGTCCTTGGCGCAAGAGAGATTTAAGTCCAATTTGGAATTTAGAATGCAAATCATTGGAATTGAGATATCAAATCATAGTATCCTATATAAAATTTAGAAAAGTTTTTGTGAAGTTTATGATACCATAGTCTTGTTTAAGAAGTTTCTGAGTAAACAATTTATTGCGAGTGTTAAAGTCAATAACATGGCTAGATACTCTAGAAAATCGAATGATTTGAGAGATAAAGTCTACATAGGGTGAAGAGAGGGGAACTTCAACATCTAAAAATGGGAAGTTGACTATTTCAAAATCAAATTTTCATGTTTATCATAAATTTTGGTAGAGAATATCATTAGAAATTGACAAATGCAAGTCTAAAAATGAGGCTTTGGTATCAGAAGTATGAGTTGTATTAAGATGGAGCTCTGAAGGGTATATTCGACTTACCTTATTGTCAAAATAAACATTATTAATGTTTAAAATATCATCCAAATATCTGAATGTAGTGTTAAAAGCAGCAATTATATCAGCCTGTTTATTAATAGAAATAGACATCATATAAGTCCTTCTCATGACAAACAAGAATAAATCGGCAACCAGGGGAGCACAATTGGTGCTTGCCTATACAACTTGGTGCCAAATCAAATAAAAATGTTGTCCAACAAAAAGGTCAGCGCATCGCATATATTTTGACAAGACGATGCATGATATTTTTATGATTTTCCGAAGCACAAAAAGCGATTCTGTCGTTACTTGCAAGGAAAACGGAGCCTTCTCTATTGAAGGTCTATTAAATAAGATCAATAAGTTTATCTTTAATTTAAATATGAGGTAAAGTAGTGTAAAAAGTAGAAAAATATTAGTAGTTGCATTGAAATCTCGAGCTTTCAGTTTATCTAAAATTTCACCTGATTTTTTTATAGAACAAAACAGATTTTTACCAGGTCTCTCATATGCCTTTTCACAGTACTTGATAACATGTTTTTTTAACAGCTGTCAGACATGAGGTCATACAAGACCTAGAATTGGCAATAAATCTTGCTTTATAGGGTTTTATGAAACTTTTTATAGGGTTCTTTTAACAAATCGAGATATTTTATATTGGAGACTAAATGGACCCTTTAAGCATGTATAGGGGTAGCTACATGTCATTTCTTAAACAGTGGATTCTAGTCTCTTTCATTGAAATTATAAAAGTCTTTTATTACTTTATATAAAACACGCAATTAAATAACAAAACACGTTAAAGACATGCAAACAATACTATATGGAGGCCACTTACCTTGTAGTAAAGTGTCTCCAGGGACAGATATCAGAGTCGAGGGGGACAATCACGTGATACACATGTGGTAATGTCACACGTTTTGTTTACCTTTTGCGTTCGATTGAATGTTAGCTTGACATTTATTTTCTTGGTTTTTGGTGGAGTACAGACAAGACACCTAGTGCAGAGTACTTGCACTAGTATGTTCTTTTTAATGACGCTATACTTTAAGACTAGGGTAGTTTAGTTCTCTTGAAATTCGTCGCAAGGTTGTGCTATTTGAGTTTGTAGGAATCACACGTTAGTTTTCAAACAAAATTGATAGGCCTCACAGTTGTAAATTGTTAAATGAAATCACATGGATTTTCTACTACACAGTTGCTGTTCATGAATATTATTGTAGAGTAAGCCATCCAGCCGACACTCTCCATAAGTGGAAAAGCATGTTTACCCACCAAGGTTGATTTATTGACTGTACATGCTACCTTTACTCCTATCTCGTATTGTAAGGTTTGAAGTTTCATGGTCCATATAGTACATATTATACGTTAAAATGTATCATATATGTGACACTATATATGGTCACATAACCTTCCCTCAGATAAGTATTGACCCCCCACTTGGCCTTGTAAAGACATGGGTAGGGTAACTATGGCCTGTCAGTTGACATTATTTAAAGGCTTCCACCAAATGTCATCTAGCCAACAAATTCCAGAAAAATAAAACATACTCACCCATTGTGAATGTTATATTACTCATATGGGCTACCCTATACTTGATTCACATACATGTAGTAAGGTTTGTAGTTTCCATAGTATATATTATGAGTTACACAACCCTTTATTACACATGACACCACATCGCCACAATATAATTAGCGGGAAGCTTATATGTATTTTATTTCAATTTAGAAGTAACACTGAACGACTGAGATAGCTAAAATTAGAATAAAACCTTAGTGACTCCTCCTTATGAACCACAGGTCTAAAAGTTAATCCGAGGTACTATAGCACTTTTACCCTTGCCCTCTTCCAGGTCTGGGGCCGGGGTTACAAAGGTCTACAGATGTGGCTCCTGATCATGGTCTACACAGTTTACTTATATTCAACAAATGCATGTCAATGCTGGTGATAAACATGTTATTAAGTGTAAAATCTTGATTGGTCTTATCCATTAGTTATAACATAAGAATTGGGAGCTCAAAAGAACTGTTTTATTACCACATTACTTTTAGAACCAACAACAGATGTTAGGGTTGAAGAATCGGAGCCCAACAAATGTATAAGGAATGTTATAGATCATAATAATTCTATTGCATTGAGAGCTTTGTAGTGTGAAAAAGGTATTCCATGCTAATTTCGTTGGCAAATTTGACATTCCAAATGACAAACAACAATAAATAAGATAGACAAAGCAAGTGAGTTTGTATTTCCATCCCACTGACAGCTAAGGTCATATGGAGACTGAGCCATTATAAATTGGAAGATATTAAATTTAACTTGGTACTACTTGGTACAAGTGATTTATCCACTACACAAGGGTGACACCTGTTGATTGAGCTTGCTAGAGTTCAAACGTATCCAAAGCGGTGGGTAGTGTCCGATTTTGACATAAGAAGGACCAAAGATTAAACCAGATGTGAACTGTTAATCAGATTGTAACAGTTATGTTTAGAAATACACACTGTCAATGATATCAAAGTGCAATGAATATATCTGGTACATTTATTCCAATTAACTTCTCAAGTGCTACACCATAGACTTTCTTAATCTTTGATACTTAAGAGATAGAAACTAAGCAATACCATTATGATAATGTCGCCGAACTTCATTGGCTCATTATGGTGTAATCTACGTTGCATTTCAACTAAGCCCCAAAAATCATTGATATTTTGCTAAATAGTTTTATTTTATATATTTTTCAATTAATATTTAAAGTTAAAATAACAGGTATGTAAAATAAAATTTAATAACCATTTCAAAAGTGCTAACAGCTTGCTTCTATAACAATTTATAAACTATTTGAGTTACAACCTTGAAGAAAAACGTTATATAAGGTGGGAATCTTTTCATTTTAAAATAAAGCATGTAATCCTGTCTGTATGCTTTAAATATCATATGTAGGAGTATTTCAATTGATAAACAAGAGTGATAGGGGATATCAAAAATTATTTCTGGTATAAAAATCAATGTTGTTGTTTGATTGGAAATGTTAACGTATGTTACAAACTTCAAGGCATTCTATATAGTGCTTAATAACCTAAATAAAACATCATAGCGTTTATATTTATTTCAAAGCTGATTTTTGTATTAAATCCGAATAATAGTTTGCATGAAATAGAATTAATTAGTTCATATAAAGAGGGATGTTATGTCAAATTGTCAAAGTATATTTACTTTTGGGTCAAAGTTTTTAACTTTTGAAAGTAACAAATTTCAGTACCAATTTCGCAAATATTATAGATTTGAACCTCACTAGCAAAAAAGTAATATAGCTCTTAAGTAATTACTGATAAGGGACAAATTTCAAAAAGGACACAACTGTGAACATAACGTATATTCTAATGCACTAGCAATTGCAACGCGACGTCTGATTGGATAACGTCATAAATTTGCGACAGTACATCCTGCGATATACTGTCGGAAACCCGACGTCATTACTTAACGTCGCTTTTCATTGGTTGACAAGTGAATATATGCAGCTGGCAAGCGGTTTTATGCAGCTGGCGTCTCTGGACGTATAGGCGTAAAAAGTTCATTTTCACTGTCTTTTTGAAGGGGAAATGTTAATAGTGCATTAGAATGGGGATAACCATATTCAAAATTTTCATTTTGGGAGGTATATCGTCGAATATACGTTCGGAAATCACGTTTTATGGTCCCGCTTACGCGTCACTGTAAAACTAAATTTCCAACCGTATATCTGACGATATACCTCCCCAAATGAAAATTTTGAATACAGTTATCCCCTAATTATCAAAGGTACTATGCGTGTAAATATGTTGTCAATGACAGCATAAAATTAAGTCTAAAATGGTAAATTATAAGTAAATTTAGTTTTTTTGTAATACTTCTCAAAAGACTGATAGTAATAAATGTATCTAGAATACTGTAATGGATGTAATAGTTTTAAAAGCTAAGTTAAATTATACTGCTAGTCATATACTTTCATTTTCAAGATCAAACTGATATGTAAGAAAAACACACATTTGATAATTCTATTACAAATTTCTAATTAGTTTAGGGTAGTGTATCAAACTCTGCTATTTAATTATTTTGTGGCTTATGTAATGTGGTTTTAGATAATCAAAGTGTATAAAATCCCCTTCATATATATTTTGGCAGCCCATGGTCTTGTGATAGCAGAGCACTAAATAATGGTATAAACTTTAAGTAAGTAACGTATATAACTGCTGTACCATCAACCTAGATTGTTTTAACTCATAACACCTATTTGCAGCACTAAGTTAAGTGGTTTAAGGCAATTAGCATGGTGATAAATAAAATTTAGATACGAGACCTGTTTCATGATTATTTGAACAAATGTGAATTTCATTTTTTGAGGTTGCATGTAAATAAAATAAATAACTTTTGCTTTCTCTTAAATAACGGACGTGTCCCTTGTATCACCAAACAGATACTTAGGCAATTTAAAGCATAACCATAACACGGCATCCCAAAATACACGCCCATCCCCCTTTAACTGATTTTAAGAGCTAAAACGGATGTATTTATAATGAAAATGTGTATAAGTGTTCAAACTTCTTTTAAGTTTAGAGGAGCATTCAGCCAATTATTCAAATTAAAAACAGCTTCTGTGTGCCGGCTTTTGCTTGACAACTGGGCTTTATAAGTTCTACCATATGAGTGCCCAAATGGGCATTCCATGTATAAAATGTGTCCTGAAAGAATTATGAAAAACATATTCTAAAAACTCACAGCCATAACATGTTTTTAAATAGTTCAAGAATATATCGCCGATAAAACTGATACCAAATACTGCATTCATGTATTTTGCTAACAATTTAGTGTTGCTTTGGAGACTGTAAACCCAAAAATTTGACGTTAAAGTTGCTTCAAAAAAGTTAATATCAAACGGATATGCTTTATTTCTTAGCAGAACACACTATAATCATTTATGTATAATTTATAATAGATTCCAAGCGAAAAAACTTTACCCCTTTAAGCGAAATCGTTCGAGAACAATTTTGAACATTTCGTTTCAGACAGCAATTTTACACGCTTAAATTTTGACTTCACATCTTCAGAGACTGTTTTAATCCAGCGAATAAAGTTAAGAGATATTTTCTCGATGAATGCGCTTTTCTGGATATCTGATTAACCAATGTAAATTTGTTATTACTAAATATAACAAGAAATACATGAGATATGGCAATTTCAAATTTGTTCGAATAAACATGGAACACCTCTTGTATAGCTTTGTACGAGCACAAAAAGATGTGTAGCTGTTATATGGTATTAAATGCAGGTAACATGACTGTTTAGTCTAATCAGTAGAACTGATAAGGTTGAACTAATTGCAACATAATTTTTTCAGCAATCCTGCGACTGTTTGGGTTATCTTGAGCAACATACTAAAAGTTGCAAGTACTATCTTGTGGGGAAAATTATATATTTTAGACTTAAAAATGATCACTTTTATGCTTAAAGTGGCCATTGAAGATTATTGTTTATTCATTGGGACACTTCTTCTACAGTTGTTTTAAAGTCCTTTATGCTTTGATTATATAATTTAATTTGATTATATGAGTATTACACATGATAAAAACCATATCAAACCATATCAAATGAGCTGAAATGTTAAAAATCAGGGATTGAATTACCCCACCCACCATATTACAATTATATTAAAATTAGAAACATACTAGTTCTGTTTACTTTTCTATTACAACATATAAGTATTATTTTAACAGTGTTGAGGTTGGTGTGATTGGACTTAATGACCTAACAACATACCATATGGTATTACAGTTATATACGTTACTTACTTTCAAATCTTTACTATTTAATGCAGTTCTATCTTTAGGCCATAGGCTGCCAAAAAACCTCTTAGTAATCAGGTTTATATACTGTTATTTTCTAAAACCACATTATACTAGTCACATAATAAAGCATATTAGCTCTTTAGTGGTCGAGGTGTTACCCTGCAATAGCAACATTCACTACGTTACCCTAAGATAATAGGAAATCCTAAAGTGTTACTATATCAAATTATTCTTTATTCTTACATATCATTATTATCTTTTAATTTAAAGCAAATGATTAGCAATATGATTTTACCTAATTGAGACACCCATTATTACAGTTATATACGTTACTTTTTATTAATGCAATATTTTAATGTAATAACAGCACTATATGAGTTTACACTACTAATGCATGTAAATACTGTCATTGAAGGGCCCAGTAATGAGAGAAATGATGAATATTGTATTATTTGACAAAACAAGTAACTAAGAATAAAACCCAACAAAGCATTACTGATAAAAAGGAAGAAACTTGAACCTAAATCACATAAAATGCCATTTCAAGTCAGAGTGTTATATCAAATATATAAACAGCATTCTAGAAACTACTCATATTTATGGTCAAATTGTGTTTCCTAAATGCTTACATGATATCTTTTTATCTTTGATCTCTCTGAAACATCTGTGTTTCCTTCTTTTTGTATATGGAATGATATATACAAGATATTTTAACAGGCTACAGCTTAAGTTAAATGAAACATTGATATAAACCAATTGTAGTTGTTTTGTATGCCACCAAATATATATATAATTTAAAGCTTATCAGCTATCGACTACAACAACTATATTGATAACATTCAGGGACAAACACAAACTCAAAACTCCTAAAATTACCAATGTCATTTCAAACAAAAAAACTGTTTTTTTATGGTGACGGTAACTGCCCTACATATGGCACACCATTTCATATGGTTACAATCCCTTTATATCCTAAGCATATATAGTATGGTGAAGAAACAACACAATTTATTTTAGAAACATATACAACAAGAGTGGTTACGAAAATGACCACACTTATCATATGCTTTGTCTGGTTTGTAATGGTGTGAAGCATTGCAACAGGACAGATTTTGTTCTAAAGCGTCTTTTTGGTAATATATTTGAAAGATCTAGGCTTATTATTTAGAAAAAACCAGTATGGGTGATTAAAGATGCATTTGCCGTTTGCGATAAGAACCAAAATCTCTTGTGCTGCTCAAAATTTTCGTTTGAGCTTGTATAAATTACATAAGAGGCGTTCAACATTTACTTTTTATCTAAAGGTAAAGAAATTCATACTTTGAGTACTGTCAAAGAACAAATCGACATGGTATTGAATATATGATATACTATATCATACACACATAACATTAATGACAATAGAAACACTGCTTTATTGACCTCTGAGATTTATAATAACCTTAATACAATGTACAAGTAAAAGAAAATAGTGTTCATTTTGTTTATGATTGACCAAAAGGAAGCATGGCAAATACGATATTTATATATACTTTCATTTAGTTGGTGTGCACTTTCAAGTCATTACATGTAAGTAATTAAGGGTGCAAAGATCAGGAATCGATACAATTAAGTACCACACCTGACCCAGGATACCAATGGGAAAGTGACAAACTCACAGTTAGACATCACAAACGATAGCAGAGAGGTCAGCCCTTTCCCAGCAGGTGAAGTATATCATTTGGTGACAATGGCTGGACTGAATTAAGGGCCCTCTCAAGTCTCAATGGTAATGTTTGTTAGATCAGTTGATTTTTTTGCATGTGTCTATTAATCAATACCCTCAACATTTTTGGGCGCTTTTACATAATTTCCTATTTACGGGATAGGCAGTTTTCCTAGAGCCTTTGCTGCTTACATATAGTACATTTGTCATTGTAAAATCTATTTGACATTAACAACTTGAATGTCATCAGGTATAATTCAGCCTGACAATTCTGACTGATAAAGTTTTAAAGATTTAAATTGGTTTCATAAATAACAATTGATCTGTTTCCTTGAAAATGATCATATCAAATATGACCATCGTGATTTTGTAAAACCAACAATTATACCTGGTTTTCCCCATTTGTAGGGAAATGTTTTCTACTAAATAAAACATCTCCTTATAAGTGTTATTAATTAAACAAATGATCAAAAGTACTAAGTTGGTGTGATATACAGCTTCATTAATTAAACAACGAAAGGTATGCTGAAAATAAACTAAAATCAGTTTAAAAGCTAAAAACAAGTAATGTGTCACCCTCTGCATACTCATAAAGATGTCAGTATTACAATTTGATTTTTGGGATAGTCTCTATAAAATTACTAATTACAGACACATATAATGTATAATATTTAATGTAACATTATTATAGCAAAGTTTATTCTACCAACTCTTATATGATTGATTCTATCTGGAATAAGCAAAGAAAAACTGTATACTACCAACTCCCTAAAACATTTAGTAATTAACAGCTTTTTTACCTAAATTGACCTCAATATACAAGGAAATAGCCTGTATCATGTTACTGACTATGTTTGTATAATGTGAACAACAGTAAACCGGGTACACAAAAATATTTTTTAGATAACTGATAGGATTTCTTTCAATTAAGTTATTTTTTCAGATAAATATTACAAAAATCTACATCAACACATGTATTCGCTTTCAGGCCCAATAGTATACTGTCTTTAACAGTTTGGACAAACAGAGGTTCTTAAGATATATTTTATAAGGTTACATATGTTACTTTGATATATTTGACAGATAATGGGAATGTATTCTTTTACTGTTATTGAAGAACTATCATTTTATTTGTTATGAGTTTTAAAATCTTTAACTTTGGACAAATCAAAATGAATATTTTACAGATAAAAGACGTTCAAAAATGTACAATTTCACAAATGTAAATGTGTGTAGATATATCAACTTTAGTGTATAGATATAGTTTCTTCATAATATCTGATAAATATATTAGGACAAACTTGTATCTTGTTATAAATTTAACACAAAAACAGTTTTTAAATGAAATAAAATACCATATGATCTATAAGATAAGGTATTTAGCAATATATGTAGCAAGTCTCAAAGTTTGTAATGTATATTACATATTACTTTACAAAAAACAAAATGTAATTTACATCAGAAACGATGTTATGCATAGCTTTTCAATCGTGTTAATCTATCAAATGCTCATATATGTGTTTTAAAAGTTAATAGATAGCATAACATGATAACTTTCAAAGGGAAAAGGTTCTTACTATATTCAACATTTAATTTGGGATCATCATATACTTAACAGTTTATAATTCTTAAAGTATTTATGATAGAAACACGCTTTTTGCAGTTTTGAAATTGTCAGTTTATTGTCGTTTAGGAACGTGGTATCTAAACCCCAAATACTCATTATAAAGCTTATCAAATGAAACTATTGAACACATTTTGAATGATTTCATTAGGTGTAATTGGAAATGTAACGTAAATGTCATAAATAACATAAAGGTGTGTTTCTGGAAGCAAACAATTTATTTTGATACTTGTTAAGGCCTCAATGCTAGCTGTTGGCAGTAACGAACGACTGTTTGCATCAGCTGGACACCACCTGGATACTATTTCTTATTCAAATATCGCAATTTGTTTTAAAAGTAAAAGAGTGGTATAGGTTTATAAAACATATCCTCCTGAAAAATTGCTACCACAATTTGACCGTACACCTTGTCTAGAAATGTTGTAGAAGGCTAATAAAGTCAAACCTTTTTCTGGCAGGAAGATAGAACAAATAGAATTTTCAAATATTTACCTCCTTTACTAGTAGTGAGTCTGATTGATAATCTGACTTTCAAATGTATGGACATAAATAGAGAGGAATGTGAGCTTTAATCTTGATAAGGATCGTACTTTCATAAAGAAAATTCTCTCCCTGCCACTGATTTTCAGTTACTGATGACAGTACATGGTGTTCACTAAGTACTGGTAAACGACTTGTGGAACGGAGCAATGATAACTGACCATCATGGTGTGATTGAGAAAAAAACCTGTTGAAAGTGACATCGTCAAATCACAACAACAACTACTACAACAACAACTGGTATATTTATTGTGAAAGTCACTATGGGTTATCTATTTGTTATAATTGTTAGAAGAATACTAATATATTGTTATAGAAATGTAAACAGAATTATTGTGTTTCTAATCTTAATATATTGGTGGGTGGGGTAATTCAACCTCTGATTTAAAACATTTGGGCTCATTTTATATGATTTCATATGGGTTTAATAATATATGCATAATGTGTATTACTCATATACACAAATCAAATTCTATAACAAAAGCATAAAGGACTTAAAACAACTGCAGAAGAAGTGACCCATTGAATAAGAATGATCTTCAATTGCCACTTTAAGCATAAAAGTGATCATTTTAAGTCAAAAATGAAAACTTCCCTACTAGATAGGACTTACAACTTTTAGTATGTGATCAAATGCATATTAATATAGCAAATAAAACTAATGGCTTTTCTGTTGCAATTAGTTCAAGGTTAGCCTATTTTTGACGCCCCACCGACTAGTCTAGTTAGGCAGTAAAGCTCCCAACTGTCAGAGGGCTTTCATGTGCCAATTTACCTGTGACATAGTGGGTTTTTTTAAAAATCTAATTAAATAGATTCCTCGTAAATAGAGGAGGTCTATCAGCAACTCAGGGTCTAGAAGTCATTTTAAGAATTTCATTATGGCTGCCATGGTGGCAATATTCTTTTGCAAAATTTTACATTCATATTGCTTAGATGAGATCCAAAAACGTTCTGTTCAAAACTATTTTTTTAGACGAAATTTGAAGAATTTTAAAATGGCTGCCAATAGCAGATCAATAACAGACAACATGGCATATCATAAACTGACTTCCATCAATGCTACATGTGCTAGATAAAAAAAAGATTGTTATTCCTATCTATTTAGCTGTCATAGATTCAAGTGTGATTACTACCTCACCATGTGATTCCTATCATCGTCTTCCATTGCCATTTTCATCACAAAGGAATAGCTATCTTTTACTCAATTTGTAAAAAACTGGTTACTATTCACTAATGGCAATGACCGATTAGCTTTCGTCATGACCCTGAACTGATTAAAGTGTGATTCCTACCATTTCACTACGGCAGACTTAAAACGGCTTTGCACAATAATAGCATGTTTAAGCTGAAAACGGTAAACGATAGAATGATCCCCTGTATAGCTGGGGTACTCTACACTTAGTATATTTTCTGAAATCGATCTTAGACTAGAAACCCACGAAAATTAGCTTGATTTACCTTGAATCGATCAGAAAACCGTCATCAAAATGTGAGATTACCAATTGCGTATCACGTGATTGGCCACCCGAAGAGTTAGATGCTTAACAATGGATTGGGTCCCTTTAATGAAACTATCTTACTTAATATCCAATATCATACTTATTATAAAAACAGTAATAATGAAAAAAAAAAATAAGCAATGCTCATTAAATAACCCCGCACAGTAAGGAAAAGTGAAAAACTTACGTTTTGACAAGTGATAGTTCAAACCTGCAGACCCTGGTTTTTAAAACAAGATTTCAATAGAATCTGTGCAAATGTTCTTAAATCTAGCAATCTGGCACATTGATTAAGATCAAATACACAAAATTATTTACACCTGGAAGTTCCATATATCAAAGCTTATATCGGAAAAATTAGTCTAAGTTCTAATACATGTAGCTGTCATTTTGTCAAAAAAATATTTTTTCTGAACCAAACTCCTTCATGCATAAGATCAATGAGTATACATTGTATAAGCAAAGTATCAAATTGCTCCATCAAAAGCTAATGTAGGAGTTAATTGGCACATGAAGGCAGTATCCATGCATATACAAAACCATATAAGGGAAAAATTGTCTAAGTTCTCGTAGCTGTCATTTTGTCAATTTTTGTTTCAACCAGACTCCTTCATGCATATGTTCAATGAGTCTATATTAGATAGTTAAATATCAAATTGCTCCTTTAAAAGCTGTGATAGGAGTTGATTGACACATGAAGGCACTATCTATGCATATACAAAACCATATAAGGGAAACTTGTCTAAGTTCTCATAGCTGTCTTTTTTTTCAACAAAACTCCTTCATGCATATGTTCAATGTGTCTTTATTGTTTAGGCAAAGTATCAATTTGCTCCATTAAAAGCTGTGGTAGGAGTTGATCGGCCAATGACAGCACCATCTATGCATATACAAAAGGCTTAATAGAGAAAAGTTGTCTTAGCTCTCACAGCTGTCATTTTGTTAAAAAAAATCTGAACCAGACTCCTTCATGCATATGTTCAATGTGACTACATGGTATAGGCAAAGCATCGAATTGCTCCATCAAAAGCTATTGTAGTAGTTAATAGGCCAATGAAGGCACTATCCATGCATATACAAAAGCCATATAAGGGAAAATTGTCTAAATTCTCATCGCTGTCATTTGTCAAAAAAATTGTTCAACCAGACTTTTTCATGCATATGTTCAATGTGTCTGCAGTGCATAGGTAAAGTATCAAATTGCTCCATCAAAACCTGTGGTAGGTATCGATCGGTCCATGAAGGCACCCTTATTTATTCATACAATTATGAAAGATCACTTACTAGTATACTCGCAACAGCATTTAGACTAGGCTTTGTTTGGATTTGCAATGGAAGTTTAAGATATGTGACCATTTCAAATCAGTACAATGTATCAAATAACACTACAACCCGCTGGTGCAAAATAGAACCTTCCATTACTTTCATTTTATTCTGTTGGAATTATCTTTTAAATAACCTATGTAATGATTTCTTTCATTTGCTGAATAAATAATCATAATATATGTCATCCTCTGTTGATGTCACTTGAAACAATCCATCTAATAAATGCAGAGAAACGCTAGGTGATAATATTTTTTTACCTTTCACATATCGAACATGAATGCGCAGATCTCTTCTAGAGATTTAGGCTCAAACTTTGCCCTGAGTCTTCAACTACACCATACCTACTACATATTATTCAATCTTACCATCAGCGTCAGTGGTCAATTTCTTGTCATTGTATTGCATTATTAGTTCTCCTTTGTCAACGTCGATAGTGACTTCTATTTTAATATATGTTGTCTTATGGCCAGTTGGTAGAGCCAAGCTGCAGGTAAGTCCTAAACAATCACAGCGTGCCGTACATAGATGACCAAAACTAGTAGCAATAGCTCCTTTAAATATTGGACATTCTGGAGAATACAATCAACATATAAACACAAACAGTTATTTCATTGTGTTATGTTTAAACAGCTTGCACAATATAATGCAAAAACAAGAAATATAAATTGTTTGAATAATGAGGACTTATATTGAGAAAAGCATAAGTGATATATTAGAATATTTTTTGACTGCAGTTGATGCTTAACATTCCAGTCAACACTTTTTTCAGTCATATATGGACACCTTACAGGTTTGACTGGTACTATGCAGTGTATATTAAGTGTCTTGCTTAAAGGCACATATTTAAGACAATATCTGTACTATTTGATTGTTTGGCGTATTCCGTTATATTTCTGTGCACTGTGCGTGTAGCCGGAACTTTTATATATTGCGACCAAATGTAACACCTACTGTTATATATCTAAAATGTGACAATTGAAAATGATTAAGCGAGCTAGCATGCAAAATTTAAATGACTACTAAAGATTTTGACTTCATGATGAAAATCAATACAATAAAATGCGTGTACTGCAAGTAATACATTAGGTAAAATTACAACCATAAAGATTGCATGTGACTAAAAAAACAAAAACAAAATTTAAAGATATAAATTTATATTTAGTCGTTTTTAAAAGAGGTCCCTGGAAAAGTTTATGCCATCACTTGTACTGTGTAAGATTAATGAGTGTGTGAGAGAGAGATAGTCAGATAGACAGACAGGCAGACAGAGACATTGTGGGAAATAGCCTAAAGATGTAACCTTCTTCTTCCTATTAAGTTCAAACTCACTCTGGAGCATTGTGTAAATGGTTGTGGTAAGGTGCAAACATGTTACAGTAAAACAGTATGTGGACTAAATTTAAAATGTGTTGTGTTGTTAATGCTTTAATATTGAAGACTGAAAAAGTAGGTATAGCCAGAAAATGCATCAATCTTCTTTCCCATTGTGCCACCAGTTTGTATGTGGTCTACGATTCAGGAATCTCCTGGTCATACTCACTTGCTTTTTTACAGTTTGGCAGTATATGTTGTCAACTTTGAAAATACACATTAAGTACTTTGACATGTTTGCATAAAAAACAAGTGGATATAACCAGAAATGACAAACTCGCAGACTAATATTCGACCTCCAAAGACAATTACTTCACATAGATAATAATTGTTAAAAATGGTATATTTCTTGTGCATTATCTTTGCAAACAAGCACTATGTAACAACTGCACAATCTAAGATTACTAAAGAATTCGTCAAAAACTGTTTCTTTGTGTATATGGAGATGTTTTATGGTGTTTTTCTTTGTTCATAGAGGTAAACTGTTTAAATAATACTGATGTTGGCATTAAGGAGAACTTATTGTGAAATAATTCTGAATTAGAAGAGGAGTTGTTTATTAAAAATGTTCTATAATTAAGAAAACTTTGTATCGCAAAATTGATAGGGGAATTATGTACAATTTTTGTCGAAAACAATTTTGACTTTAAGACAAGGACTCTTGAGGAGATTTCACTTAATTTTTTCTAAATATCAATTTTGTTCAAAAGAACCAGAGAGTTAGTGAATGTGACCAGAAAAATTCCACAATCTGCATTGCTGACAAACCCATGGCACTAAGTATAAGAGACACCTAACACCAAGAGCCACAAGACATCAGTAACACAAACAGCCCCCTCGCAAGGCAACTGCAAAACTGAAAAGACACCAATTACATACCAAAACAGGAACTAAGTACACAAAACAAACACGTTGGGATCAACAGCAAAACAAAGAATGTACAACCGCCAGCAGCCTAAGCCACCGTTGAGGGGTCGCACTTTGCTAGCTCTAAATACTTGCCCCCTATTCTGCTGTTGAAAAAGCACAAATGTCATCCAGTTCTCATGGAGGCTTCCTAACTTATAAAATGCATCATAGAAAACAATCTTATCAATCTTTTGAGCGATATCGTTAGAGGTCATATTTAGAAACAGGATTATGAAATTGTTTAAGTTTTGACAAGTGGTTGATAAGATGTCATTTCAAAATATTTTCAATGTTAAGCTCTGCTTGCTATTTCGTTCAGCTGAGTGAAACATTTTACACATTTCTAGTAAAAGGCCTTATGATGAATATTTGTGTGAAATTACTTTGAATTAACCATGTCCCATTAGGAGGGCATAGTTTACTAATAATATTACTTAAAAGAGAGTGGTGATTTGTTAAGCAGAGCATAATCTTTGAAGCCAAACCAATTGCCAAGTATATATAAAAGAACACTTATTTAAAATATTAAATTTGGGTCAGCGGCTCGAAAGAAGATGTCATTTCAAGATTTTCCTATTTAATTTAGTTCTGGTGGCCGTTTTGGTAAGGTGACCATACTCATTTTGACAGAGGGGATTATGGGGAACAGTGAGTATTATCAGGAAATACCACAATCACATCCTGCAAACCTTAGCCAGTGGTTTAAGAGGAGAGTTATTTTGAAGATACAGTTATGTATGATGGATAACACAAACAATTTGACGTTGTGTCCAGCAATAATTTGACCATACCTTAACATTCTGTCTGGTACAATTAAAGCCCTTGATGTGCTTGCTGTGCAAAATTATGGTTCAAGATCTACCCATTGGGCCACAACAAAGACTCAAAATTGCTCACCACCAAAAGTAAATTGTTGGTGTTCAGTTCACTTGATCAAACAAGTAGCCCAATGGGCAACGATCGCTCACTATGGAGCCAGCATAATGTTTGGAGACACCATAATTTACAATGCTCAAAGGCAGATAACTCTGAACTTGGGAATTCATTCAAAAACATAAGATATTATCCCGGTTCTAATTATCTGCAAGTATTAAAAAGATCTGAATAAAAATTGAATTGGAAACCTGGTGAAAGTGTAGTTTTCAGATACTCAAGGGTAGCTAACCTCGTAGTCAGCTATTGGATCTGACCGAAATTCAAACTCATCCTTACTTTTATGTATGTCCTGGTTACCTACAGGGATGAAGAAAATCAAATGAAAAACGAAGGTGCTAGAGTGGTCAAAACGTTATATAGTTATATCTTAGATGCTCAAAAGCAGCTAACTCTGTAGCTGGTGGATGGGTGTGGCGGAAAATCAAATTCATTCAAACTTTTATGGAAGTCCTTGTTACCTACAAATGAGGAAGATCCATTCAGAAATAAAGGTGCTAGAGTGGTCACAACAGATCTCCTATTGTAAGTCTATGCAGATTTTTTTATGCTCAAGGGAAGTTAACTCCACAGTCTAAAGTTGGTAATCTACTTTAAATTAGAATCATCAAAGCTTTTATGGTTGTCCTTGTTAACTGCAAGAATGAAGAAGATCCAATCAAGAATGAAGGAGCTAGAGTGGTCACAACATTATTCATTATTTTTAAGATGCTCAAGGGGAGCTAACTCCAAAATAAGAATATGTGATGGGATCTTGACGAAATTCATACTCATCCAAGCTTTAATAGTTGTCCTTGTTGTTTGCAAGAATGAAGAAGATCCATTCAAAATTGAAAGCACTAGAGTGGTTGCAATATTTCTCCCATTATAAGTCTATAGGGATTTTTCCAAACGCTCAAGGGCAGGTAACTCATAAGCCCCTGGTCAGATCCTGCTGAATTTCGAACCCATCCGAGATATTATGGGTTTACTTATTGCCTGCAAGAATGAAGAAGATCCAATCAAAAATGAAGGAGCTAGAGTGGTCACAACATTACTCATTAATTTTTAAGATGCTCAAGCTGAGCTAACTCCAAAATGTGTGATGGGATCTTGACGAAATTCAAACTCATCCAAGCTTTAATAGTTGTCCTTGTTGTTTGCAAGAATGAAGAAGATCCATTCAAAATTGAAAGCACTAGAGTGGTTGCAATATTTCTCCCATTATAAGTCTATAGGGATTTTTCCAAACGCTCAAGGGCAGGTAAATTATAAGTCCCTGGTCAGATCCTGCTGAATTTTGAACTTATTCGAGATATTATGGGTTTACTAGTTGTCTGCAAGAATGAAGAAGATCCAATTAAAAATGAAGGAGCTAGAATGGTCACAACATTATTCATTAATTTTTCTGACCCTCACGGGCAGCTAACTCCGAAGTCAGTGATGAAATCTTGCCGAAATTTAAACTCATCCAAGCTTTAATAGTTTTCCTTATTGTATGCAAGAATGAGGAAGATGCATTCAAAATTGGAAGCACTAGAGTGGTCAAAATATTTCTCCCATTATAAGTCTATGGGTATTTTTCCAAACGCTCAAGGGCGGGTAATTCATAAGTCCCTGGTTGGATCCTGCTGAATTTCGAAATCGTCCGAGATATAATGAATTTACTTGTTGCCTGCAAGAATGAAGAAGATCCAATTATAAATGAAGGAGCTAGAGTGGTCACAACATAATTCATTAATTTTTCTGGCTAACTCCAAAGTCAGTGATGGAATCTTGCCGAAATCCAAACCCATCCAAGCTTTTAGGTTGGTCTTGTTATCTGCAAGAATGAAAAAGATCCATCCAACAATGAAGGAACTAGAGTGGTCACAACATTTCTCCCATTATAAGTATATGGGAATTTTTCCAGACGCTCAAGGGCAGCTAACTTATAAGTCCCTGGTCGGATCCTGCCGAATTTCAAACCCATTTGAGATTTTATGGTTGTCCTTGTTACCTGCAAGAATAAAGAAGAACAAAACAAAAATGAAGGAGCTAGAGTGGTCACAAGATTTTTCCCATTATAACCCTATGGGAGCTATCTGTTGCCATGGAAACCAGAGTTCTGATCCAATCTTACCCAAAACCTAATGATGTCAATCCCCAACCCCAATGCTCCTGATGAAATTTAATTATGATTGGCCGGCTGGTTTCAGAGATATTCATGTTTGAAAGTGTGGAGGCACGGACTCACGGATGCACGGACGCACGGACGGACGCCTGCTTGAGTCCCATACTATAAGCTCACCCTGAGCCTTTGGCTCTGGTGAGCTAAAAATGTATGTTTAAATTATAAGCTTACTTGTTTCAGCTGCGCTGGCAAGTTTTGTTGCCATATCTGCAACTCCTCCACTTATTGTGTTCACCCCCTGCAACTTCAGCAGTCTTTTCATAAAGGGAACTGCTAGGGTGGCAGGATTTCCTGATGGTATTTCTGTCATTCCATTTGAGAGAGACTCTATAACACCTGTAAACTGGCTGTATACATCAGAGCCCTTGTCAAGCTTATCCAGTATCCAGTTCACTGACTTTCCATTCACATTTACTATTTCCAGTATGTTGGGAACTTTTGGCCTGATTTTAAGAATACATAAAAATTATAGTATTAGTCTAGAACCCAAATTCCTGTATCACTCATATCTATGGCTGGAGATAGCATCAGCTGCTCTAGTAAGTGTGAATGAATTTTGGCTAGGCCTAGCCTTTCTAATGATGGATCAAGTGGGCTGCTCTGGAAATTTTATTGGAACGATTGTCTAATTCACTGATGCTTTAGGTACTGGTATGAAATAAACTTCGAATCCAATATACGAGGGGCATTTGGAAAGTTCTTAGCATGGTATTTTATCTCAGAAACCGATTTACAAACCCTATCATGTTTGATACGATTTTTAAGAACTATATTTCTTCTATGTTATGGCACAAATTTCAAGAGGATATTAAAATGCAGACACGAACAATATCATTGTGAATACATGCACTGTTTGGATACTGGAAAAAGCAAAATTTCAGTTGAAAATATAACATTTTACCTTTTGAAAAGTGTGCAGAACATTAACAACAGTTCATGAAATCAGATAATTTTGTACCATTTGTTAGGCCACAATCTGGTAACAGTTATTATACAATTGATGACCGAGTTGGATGTTTCTAATAACTAAATACTGGTACAGCAGTACCAAAACCGTCTAGAAAGCAAAGCAAAGCGCTATTTTTTTTCAACAAAAAACCGCATGTCACAATGCATACATTTTGAAAATATGTAACCAACAGAAGTTTAAAAATGACCTTCGTTGGTATTTTTGTCAAGCACACTTTATGCTCTTTGTATTGAAACCAAAATAAATTTTGTAAACCAGAACAAAGGGAAGATAACACTAATTATCGTCCCATGTTGCAGAGTAAGTTTAGCTATGAGTTAATGTCCTGGTTTATTTCAATTGAAAACGATGGCAAACAAAAAAATAGAATACCATGAGAGTAGAAATCAATCAATTTTGTGATGGTTAACGCGATACCATGAGAAGTTATTATGCCATCGACAAAATGTGTGGGGTTAAGTTACCCCACCCACTTCTTGTTATTATGAATAAATTTCTTGAATACAGAAATAAACAAGCTACACTTTTTGCACGACGAAATGATTTTTATGCGTTGTTTGTAACGAAAAAATCAAAACATATACTCAATAGACATTTTCCCGCTCTCCAGTAGTGACACAATCTATAGTAAATGTATGAAGAAAAATCGAAAAAAGTCCCATTTTTGAAAGTTTACCATTTCCCAGGTCCCCAATTTTTCTTCGTTTTTTGCAAATATTTTGCTTTAAATTTCAGCCAGTGTATAAAACCAACTTATTTTGAGTATGCGCTGCACATGCACGCCAAGTACCTTTTCGACATTAAATAAACCATCGAGTAGCCATTGAATTCTAGTTTCCAAATATGTATTATTTGGTAGCATTTTATCAACGCATTGTGGAGTTATGATGCCGAGCTAAGAACTTTCCAAATGCCCCTCGTACAGACCAATACATTGTACTGCATCTTTCAGCCATTTTTGATTTGGTACCAGTAAAATGCATTTAAGCCCCCCGGTGGCTTAGGCTGCTGTCCGTTCTAAGGCGGTGGTTCTGTTGTTGTTGACTTTTTGTTTATTGTTACTCCCATTGACGAAGTCTGTAATTGTTCTATGTTTTGTTGTGCGTTACTTTATGTCCATTCTAGCATTGCAATCATCTTGATGGGGAAGAGAGAGCTGTTGCTTTGCTTAATTTGTCTTCATGGTGTCTCGTGGTGGTTGGGCGGCTCTTCCTCGCGGTGCCACGGGGTGTTGTCTGCAGTTTGTGATTGTGGTATTTCCTGATCATACTCACTTACTATTTTAACTGTGGTTTGCTTCTGGATTTAATATGTTTGTAGCAAGTACTGGAATACATTTAAAACACATAAAGCTTTTAGACATACAAATTGTGTTAATAGTTTGGCTTTTTGCCATGCAGATATACCCCATCCACTCTTTTTATTGGCATACTGAATGTGATTTGAAAGTTAATATAAGTAAGTAAGGGTAATTTAAGTCTAGATTAGAACGCACAGTCGATTGGGTACCATGGTAAATCACCACGCTCAAGTGTTTGACCCCAGTACCCAAAAGTCCCACCCCTGGGGCATGAACCAGGCTACAGAATTAAAATTCTGTTCGATATGTTTCATGTATTCTATTTGTGAGAACATACACACACAGTTTGGTATAAAAATATTTTATATTGACTTTGTAATTGAAATTGTATGATATTTGCTTTATTGACCTCACCCTAAGGTCACCAGTTTGATCCCAGGGTACAATTTTTTATTTGTGCTCTGTTCTTCTTATTATTTGTGTCATTTTGATATGCCACATGACCACGTTAAAAATGAACCCCTGCACACACCCGCCACCCCTAAGTCCTACCCTTGAGCAAAAGCCAGACGTCAGAACAAAAATCCTGTTTGTTTTTTATATATTTTTGTGAAAGCTCACACACACACAGTTTGGTATAATACTTTTAATCCTTTTTTTAAATTGACTTTGTTATTGAAATTTAATTATATTTGACCTTTTGACCCCTCCGCAGGGCCCCAGAGGGAGGGACAACAAATTGTTTGAGTGAGTATCTCACACACCAAATTTGGCTAGATTTCGTCCAATAGTTTAGGAGGAGAGAGCATAACGGACAGATGGATGGGCGGACACTCTTACATTTGGATAGTTGGTGGGTACTTACAGTGTTAGAAAAAGTAGCCAAGAAAGCGTAACTACCCAACAAATCCTAGAAAATTTTGACAATTAAAAATCATTTTGAGTTAATTAGCTCCCTTTATATGCAAATGAGGGTTATTCCGTAGATGAGAAATTTCGCAAATCTAAAGTACCCAACAACGGTCTATTCGAGAGTACAGATGGACAGACTAACAGACGGATGGAGGTGATAACAATATCCCCATCGCATTTTTTTAAAAAAACTGTGGGGATAATAATACGGTTTTGACAATCTTCTCTTAAACTCATATGATTAACAAATATGAACATTAAAGCAAAACATAAAACAATGTTATGTTTCACCACATTGTAAGGCAGAATTCTAAAGTACTCCACCCTTCTTCCTTACTTTCATAATTAAAAAAAGGATATGAAATACCTGACACCCTAACCGTGACAAGTTGCTAGAAGTAACATCACATTGACACGCCTACACTATTTTAAATATTGTGATTTAATGGCTAAAAAATTACAATTTTTGGACGAAAAATTTGTAATATTTTTCTTAGACTTACTCAAAACATAGATTGAGGGTACACCTAAGAACACCGCCATATTTCAAGGCAGTTTAGATTCCCTCAATTGTTGTTAAAATAAGGCGGATCTTAGGTGTACCCACCATCTATGTTTCAAAGAAAAATTAGGAAACATTGCCTAGTAATGTAAACGACAAGTTTACTATGTAAAAGTTGGGTTTAAGGAGAAATTGGTGTCTAAGTTACATTGTCAGGTAAGAATGAGCACATTTTGTCTGTAAAATGAATGCTTCCATTAGTCTAGGCTATAAGTCCTCATCTGAATTTCCCTTAATCTAAACAAAGTAAGTACAGGCGCAAAGATCAGGAATCGATACAATCAAGTACCACACCTGACCCAGGATACCAATGGAAAAGTGACAAACTCACAGTTAGACAACTGAACGAGAGCCAAGAGGTCAGCAATTCCCAGAAGGTGGCCACAAAGCACATATAAACAGACGCACACAAAGGCATAGCAAACACAAGACAGAAAAAAACCATAAAAGATCCACAAAATAAGTACCGCCTTGGAACGGTCAGCAAAATATTTTACTGGAGGGCTTTAACCGGTTTAACGGCGCCAACCTAACCCTTAATTCAAATGTGAATTAAGACACATAGATATTTGGTTTGTATGAAAGACCCCTAACTTATCAATGCATCATCTCCTATAATATATAAACCAAGATATAACAAGGAGATAAAGCAAAGATAAGGACTCAACAGTAAATAAAAATGAATACCGGAGCAAAAGAAATCTAACAGGTAAAGTACGATGGGCCCGACAAACAGCCAAAGCATCAGGCCCCTACCATTTCATCAATAGATAAGTCTTTAAGTCCAAACTATCATAGAGTCTGAAGTCCGACCCATCGGCATGCAATTAAAGAGGAAAGCAAAGTTGCCAACCGTAATTGGGTTGATCACCAAGCATGCAGTCTGTTGCAATAGATAAATTGATAGCCAATCTTTTTATAATGGGAAATTATTGAATGAACTGGCAACAATCTTCTACAATTTATACACCAAGTCACCATAAAAATCAGGTTCGGAAAGTCCTTTGCCCAAGAGAGATTTAAGTCCAACTTAGAATTTAGAAATCAAATCATAGTATCGTCTATAAAAGAAAAGGTTTTGCGAAGTTTATGAAACCGATAGCCTTGTTTAAAAAGTTTCTGAGTAAACAATTTATTGCCAGTCTTGAAGTCAGCAACATAGTTAAATCCTCTAGCAAAACGAATGAGTTGAAAGATATAGACTCCATAGGATGTAGAGCGAGGAAGATCACCATCTAAAATAGGAAATTGACAATATCAAAATCAAAGGCGTCACGTTTATTATAAACTTTGGTAGAAACAATATCATTAGAAATTGACAAATACGAGTCGATTTGCAGTCATTCCACACTTATGTGGATTAGCTTTACAGATGCAAGAAACAGTGCATCAAATGTTAAGATTCTCACAAGAACAGCTTCATGTTCATGTACTTGCACACTTCCCTTTCTTGTTCTTGCTTAAGAAGGCTTTATAGTAACTACTGTTGGCTTTGCTGATATTAGCATCATTATAGGCAGTTGTCTGTGGTTTGTAACATGTCAGCCATATTATGCTGGGTGAGCGATATTTTGCTGGGTTAGATGAACAGACTTGCATGACGGCTCTTAGAATATATTGCATCAACGCAGATCACCTTAAACTGCTCATACAAACGAGCCTGTGGATCATCTGTTGATCCTTTAAAGTAAGTAAGGAGGCAAAGATCAGAAATTTTCAATATCTTTCTGCTGTATTGTTCATACAGCAATGTGGCCAAAGGTATCTGTCTCCTTGATAAAAAGCAAATTCGTTTATACAGGAAAAAGGTCATGCAAGTAAAAGCTTTTGAAAGATATATCCGTACTCAAAAACGCGTTCAAATTGCCAAAAGCAGATGATATTACCTCCTTAGGATTTTCCTGACCTGGGTTCTCAACTATATATTTTCGATTGAATCTGAAGTAACCATTCTCATTTTGATAGTTGTCACAAAACAGACATCATAGTATGGCAAAAACAAAAGCAAATTACAAAAAAAGAAGATCCACAAAAGAAACACCGCCATAGAACAGTCAGTAAGAAATTAACTGGAGAGCTAAAAATCAGTTTCACAGTACCAACCTTACCCTAAGATTCGATGTGTAAACTTATTTTACTGGTCATATTTTCAATTTCTGAAATGTATTTAATAATTGCTCTTAAACCACATGGAGCAGTGGAGGATGTGTTTAAGGTCCTTCATATAAGGATTTCCCCTCCTGGTAGCAAGGTTTTTGTTTGTTTGATTTGATTCTTTACATCCCATCACCAATCATTCAGTTATGTAGGGACGGGTCTTCCTGTGTTGAACCAGTGCTAAGCTAGGATAATTGTGCCTTGCTCAAGGACGCAACGCAGTGACAACAGTGAGGCTCCAACCCGTGGTCTCTTAGTCTCGAGTCAAGCACTGGACCAATGCGCTCCCTAGTGGCAAGGTTTTAAAAGATCACAATAGGATAACTATTTTAGTAGAAGGTAACCCAGTGACGATTTCTGCCAAACGATTGTTCATTCGAATCCATGATTTCAAGGGAGAAAATGTTTAAAGTTTTCGTTAAGCAATAATCTAGTTCCCTGACCACCTTGGTTTTTTACAGTCAATTGTATTTGCTATTTTTGTAGAAAATTATCTAGAAAATGATGTGGTGACGTTTTATTAAAATTATCCAGTCGTATACGAAGGTTTTTTTTTCATTTCAAATCTAAATCTAAAATGTGGTAATTAAAGCATAAAAATTTAAGTGCACATTTTGTAGGCATTTTGTTTTGTTTTATAAGCATACATTTATTCTTACGAAAATTCACATTGAATTAGCAAATCTGACATATGTGTGGATGCAAAATTAGACCAGAGACAGACGGCTGCTTGTAAAATATGTAATGAGCCCTTATTCAGAAATGTTAACTTCGCTGACCCACTTTGATTTTATCCTTAGAACAGGTAACTTGACAATAAAAGTAATATTAGCCTTCCTATTTACTTTTACATTACATGAGAGTTTCTTTGGAGAGAGATTTAGCATGCACTAAAACCAAAATCGATAAGCATCAGACATTTTAAAAAGATTTATATAACAGACTGTAGTTTCGCTCTTAGTATAAGACCCGCATGATTTTCATTACCAAACGACACCCGTCCATGTTATATATAGTAATAAAATGGGTTATCTGATGAAACGAAACAATTGATTGTATTTGACTGACAGTTTTTATATCTCACAAAAGGCTTCCGATGTTTACCTAAACATATGCATTTATATAGGTACCTGAATAAGCATGCTTAGTAACATTATTACATGTGTTAAGATTTACATGAATAAGATTTCTTAACTGTCTCAGATTTTCAACATAAAGATTCAAATTTGCGCCTGCTGAGCTACCAAGAATAGCTAGGACACTGGAACTTTACGCGTAACAAATTTAGGGAAAGTGAATGAAGGGGTGCAGACCAGCTCGTGCATCTGTGTAGGCTCTGTTGTTAACATGCAATAAAGCTAGGTTTCCTCACGACAAGGTTCATATACATTGTACATGTATAATTTTGTACATAAGAAAACAACTGTCAATTATATTTTGCATATTTAACTACGAGGGATGTTCCAGAAATACGCAGAAAAGCTTAATAACAACCACAATTAACATTTAATTAAATTGTGCTTTTGATTCATGAAACTAGAACATATAAGTAATTATTTCAGAAAGTTTGAACAAAATATGTTAAAAAATCATGATACTACAGTTGCTAAGGCAACTGTGGGTTAGCCCTTGCAGAGCAAATTTCAATTTCATCTTATGTTAAGCTTTATTTCAAAACTGTCTAGCGCATTTACTTTAAATGACAGAATACCAATGTTTAGTGAAAACATCAGTAGCCTCATCTTTTATTACTGATGACGTCATTTTTACATTTGACGTTTCCAGTGACGTAATCTCGCGTTTTTCCGCACGTGCATACCTTCTTTGTAGCTAAAACGGATGCTGAACAGCGGTACACGATAAAATGTTTAGTTAGAAAAAAGAAAACTAGGCAAGAAACTCTCTATGAAATTAAAGAAGAATATGGAACTGCAGCATTACAAAAAACGGCGGTATACAAGTGGTACAACTATTTTTCTGCAGCTGATCTGCCTAGAACCTGACGTCATGGAACGTTAAACAGCATAAACAATGTTCTGAAAGTCAAAACACTCATAGATCAAAACAGGCGCATAACTCTAAGAGAGCTGGCTTCTTGTCTGGATTTATCCATTGGAAATGTTCACAGAATAATCCATAATCAGTAAGGCATGAGAAGAGTCGCAGCTCGATGGATTCCCAGGCTTTTGAATAAAGACCAAAAACAGGCACAGGTCAGTGCTGCTCAAGGCTTACTTCAAATATTCCACAGTGAACGAAAGCAGTTTCTGGACAGAATTGTAACCGTCGTTGAAGAAACAAGGGTATCAACATATGATCAAGAGACATAACAGAGTTATTCTATGTGGACAACACCGTCAAAGCCCTCCCCTAAAAAGACGAGAGTCTGCAGATCACAGAAGAAACAGATGTTTATTGTTTCCTATGACACGGAGGGTGTTATTCTCTGCCATGGGGTCCCAGTCGGAAAGACCATTAATTCTGAGTATTATCAAAAGGTACATATCATTCTAAAAAATTTTTTGAACTTTCTAAACTTTCTGCATCTATGAAGAAAACATTAACAAAATTTATCTCCATTTTCAGGTACTTAGTCGACACTTTCTCAGAGCGATGCGACGAAAACGGCCACAGAAGCTAGCAACATTTCTTCTCCATCTCAACAATGCTCCATGTCATAATCAGCTTCAACACTTGCACATATTCGTGAACTAGGTTTCACACATCTATGATATTCTAAAAACTTAGCATAGCACATGTTCCTCCCTACTTTACTGTTGGAAATAGACATATGTCTGTCCTACATGCAAGGCTGAGAAATAAATGCAACGGTCTAAACAGTGATCCTTTTAGAAATCATATTCGTAATAATCCTTTTTGTGATTTGTGTGACATGGTAGAGGATGCCTACCACTCAGAAAGGGAGAGTCTGCAGATCACAGAAGAAACAGATGTTTATTGTTTCCTATGACACGGAGGGTGTTATTCTCTGCCATGGGGTCCCTGTTGATAAGACCATTAATTCTGAGTATTATCAAATGTTAAATATCATTCTACGAGGGTCATTTTTTATGTTCGTAGAATCGGGCTGTATCTCTACAAATATAGAATTTACGATACCATAACTATATATATTTTGAAAGGCATAGGTCCTGTCTATCACCTGATATAAATTTTAAATCATTAGCGCTTAGTTCGGTCAAGATATATAGCCTTGAATAGGGCGTAAAAATGACACTGGCCGAAATCCGTGTCATTTTAACCACGCAGCCATTAGGAAATTAGACGCTGTTAAGTTCCATTCGCTATGGTAATATAAGCATTTTTCAAGCCGATTTTTTCTTTGCACTATCAAAATTAATTATTCAAACGCTAATCGTAGACAGGTGCAGCAAAACTATAAACATGTTGTTTGCTCTTCTATAAAAATTGTAAAACACCCATCAATATACCAAAATAATTACAGTCAAGTGCTAGTTATTATATCTGTTAAAATTACGATTGTGAACAAATTTTAAAAAAAATTCTGGTTTTGCATAGCACATGATATACTTAATCATTCGTCAGCAGTTATATTGATGTATCGATTTAAGCGTGTAACTGGCAACTTCCGGTACTGGCGTACCCCCATGTTATAAAAAGTGGGTGGGGTAAATCAACCCTGCGTAGAAAACACAATAACAATCGGATCTGCATAATTTTCCTATTGCAGTTATTTCAAATCCTGTAAAGAGGCACAAAAACAGTTTAAATGTATTTTCTAAATATAGTAACGCTCCATGACGTCATTTATATACAAAATAAGGGATTTTAGCACCCCCTAGGCTATTTATTTTGCAGTTCATTTCTAATAAAACAAAAGTATTAACCTTGTTTTGGAATGAAAGTTACCATAACGCTTCCATCTACCATATAAACAAGAAAAATTATAATACTTCTTTACAGCTAACATATTAAGCAACATTCAAAAGCCCGTATCCAACTTCCACTTGTGTCAACTTTTTACAATAAAAGTTCAAATGCCTACTGTTCAATTTGCTGTGGTTCCTAACAAATCTTCCATATCCAATAATTGCTGCGCATTTGCTATAACGTTTATATAATATTGTAGCACATGGTGTCCGTGATCTGCAGCAATATTTTTAGAAGCTGTGTATGGCTATGGACTCATTTTCATGCAATTGTTTCTAACGTTCTGTCAGAGACTAAGTCCATAAATGTCATATTTCTAACATATTTCCAGTGTGCGATATATTGGTATGTCTTTGCCTCCTAGAAGCCATTTAAGTAATGCATTTTGAAATAATTTTAGGTTGCATGTATAGATAAAAGATCAATCTTTTCAAATATATGCATTATGTATGCATTTACTTTCGTCGTTTTCATTAAATCTTCCTTTCTACGAACATAAAAAACGTCCCTCGTAAAAGGTTTTTTTTTAATTTTCTAAACTTTCTGCATCTATGAAGGAAACATTAACAAAATTTATCTCCATTTTCAGGTGCTTAGTTGACACTTTCTCAGAGCGATGCGACGAAAGCGGCCACATAAGCTAGCGACATTTCTTCTCCATCAGCTTCAACTCAGGCACGTTTTGATGAACTAGGCTTCACACAGCTATGATATTCTCAAAACTTAGCATAACACATGTTCCTTCCTACTTTACTGATGGAAATAGATATATGTCTGTCCTACATGCAAGGCTGAGAGATAAAGGCAGCGGTCTAAACAGTGATCTTTTTAAGAAATCATATTCGTAATAATCCTTTATGTGATTTGTGTGATGTGGTAGAGGATGCTACCACTACTTCTTTCAATGCAGAAAATATACTGTTGAAAGACAGGTTTTCAATAATACCATTAGAGGATTTCATTCTCTAAATATCAATGTGACCCTTAATGGCAATGAAAACTGGAATACATACTGAATTTAATGTGGTCTTGTTAAGGGCTGTGCATAGGTATATGCATACCTCAAAACGCTTTTAATAACCTTTTATGACTCTTTATTGAAACATACTTAGAAACCGGTACCAGATGACCTGACTATTAACATTTCAAACTCAATTGGTTCATAATAGCAGTTTTATTATGCCCCAGCCATGATAATGGCAGGGGCATTAAGTGTTACCCCTGCCTGTCTGTCCGTACATACGTACATCTGTTCCGACGACGTCTGCTCTCTAACCCAAATATTTCTTATCAGAATTTTATGAAACTTGGTCACATTGTTTATGTATATATTAGTATCATAATATATTTTTCAAGTTTGATAATGGTCCATATCGCACCAGGCTGACGACGTCCGCCCTGTAACTCAAAAATTTTTAATCAGACTTTTATGAAACGTGGTCACATTGTTAAGTACCATAATGAATTCTTCAAGTTTGATAATGGTCCATATCGCACCAGGCTTTCAGTAGTTATGGCCCTTTCTAATCAAAGTTCACAGTTTTAAACAATGTCCGCTCTCTAACTCGAATATTTTTTATCAGGATTTTATGAAACTTGGTCACATTGTTATTTACTATAATATCTCCTTCAAGTTCGATAATGGTCTATATCACACCAGGCTTTCAGTACTTATGGTACTTTGTTTATGAAAATTCACCGTTTTAAACATTGTCCGCTCTCTAAGTCGTATATTTATTACTAGAATTTGATGTAACTTGGTCACATTATAGTACCATAATGTATTCTTTAAGTTCGATAATAGTCTATATCGCGCCATGCTTTCTGTAGTTATGGCCCTTTGTTTATGAAAATTTACCATTTAAAACGACGTCTGCTTTCTAAAGCGAATATTTTTTATCAGAATTTTACGAAACTTGTTCACATTGTTGAGTACCTAATGTCTTCTTCAAGTTCGATATATGTCCATATCGCACCATGCTTTCAGCAGTTATGGCTCTTTGTTTATGAAAATTCACTGTTTTAAACGATGTCTGCTCTCTGAGTCAGATAGTTTTGATCAGAATTTTATGAAACTTTGTCACATTGTTAAGTACCATGATGTCTTCTTCAAGTTTGATAATGGTCTATATGGCATCATGCTTTAAGAAGTTATTGCCCTTAGTTTATGAAAATTTATTGGTTGAAATGACATCTGCTCTCTAACATGAATAGTTTTGATTATAATTCTATGTAACTTGGTAACATTGTTAAGTAGCATAATGTGTTCAAGTTTCAGAATGGCCTTTATCGCATCATGCCTTCAGGAGGCATCGCCCTTTTTTAATGACAATTCCCTATTTATATAAATTTGACAATAGCGGGGGCATCTGGAAGAGCAAAAGATCAAATACATCTGATGTATCTGCAAGAAATCAGATGCATCTGATGTATCATAGAATAATCAAATCACTAGCAAAGGCTCTGCTCAGACTGCGCGTACGCGCAGGCTGATCTGAGGATTTGCTGGTCGCACATACCACATTTTTGGAAATCTCATGTCACCGCTATAATAAGTTTAGGTCAGGGATTTTGTTATTTGACATGGACTTATTTAGTAACTTTCTAGCAAATATTGACCTACCCATCCTTTGAAAATAAAGCTGTCTTGAAGAATTCAGCAAACTGCTTTGTTTGTTCTTTTAAGCTATTTTTCAAACTATCTCTAAATGATGTTGAATCATAGAGTCCTTCATCTTCAGGTCTATATACTGTTCCATCACCTCCCATCTTAGCATCAAGGTCATCTGCAGATCCTATAGAATCTTCAAATGTTCTCTTAATTTTGTCAGAAGAAAATTCTGGCTCCCGATCTGTTGATTCACTGGATTCATAAGTCTGGCCTTTGAATCTGTAAGTATGTAAAACCATCCTTTTGTTATTAAAGAGAAGTAAATTAAATTAGTGTGAACAGGAATTGCCTCAGTTACAAACTGACATAGCACTGTAATGAAGACATAGATAACAAAGCCACCACACAACTAAAGTAAGGTAGCCAGCTCTCTCTTCCTTTGTAAGATAACTGCTACCAAGGACCCAACAAGCAACGACAAACAATGAATAAACAACAACAAAATCACCACCTCAGACGAGATAGCAATCTAGGCTACCAAAGGGCTTAAATCTATTTTACTACAGGAACCTACACCGTAGATTCTGCTGTTGTTAAAACTCAAATATTTTTTTAGCTTACATGGAGGTTTCCTAACTTATGTAATTTACAGGAAAATAATCAGATTAAAATACTGTGATGAAACAGAGTTATTTGCACTAGTCTAATAGACAGTCACAGCTTAAAATTCTTAGATTAAGCCACTGTTGGTCCAGCCAAATACATGCATTAATCATCACTTACCAATTTTAATTTTAGATCAGGGTTGTCTTTGAGTCAGAGGCTTGACCCAAGGTTATGCATTTAAAGGAAAACTAAAAACTATAAACCATGTCTAAACATTTATGAACAAGAGGACTACAAGATTGAGCATTTTAAAATTATAAAAAAAATTTTGGCATTTAGTTTTATCTTTTTATATGCAAGTAACTTTAACTTTTAAGGTACAACTTATTCACTTGAGAAATTATTTTAGCACCAAACTAAAGGGTTGTGTAATGTAAATAGCCATAAAAAAAGCCCTCAAAAATATCGGTACCAAATTCGAGAAAAATCAAGATTTAAGATTTTATCATTAGTGGGATGGGTACCTGAAAAATGGAAACAATGATTTTTGACAAAATATGCTTATATATTTCACATTATTTTCAAGTAAATGCTGGATATATCAGGTGTGGGTGGTTTTCTTATTATAAGTGTGTAAACTGAGTGGTTAAAGAGAGCCTATTCGTTTCAATGGCAACCCATAATCTCTAAATAATGGGGGTGTGCCAATAAATATGCATACCTCAGCAGCAACTCATCCTATAATACGTAACTTTGTACCAAATTGGTTCTGAGGTATTTAACATTTTTCAGACTGTTTAATATGCAAATTATCTAATTTGTATAATCAAGAATATTATGAGAACATTAGAAATCAGAGAACAACTGCAAAGAAGTTAAGGGGATATATAGTCCGTCCAGATAAGAGACGTTGGGCGGTTCTTATCTAAGTTCAACCCCTGGACAAATACTTTTCGAAATTGGTTAGTCAGGAAGCATTGTTTGCGTATTCACCCATCTGTGAAACTCTCCACACCAAAATAATATACCTGTAGTCTTATGGTTGCCATATCGTGAAAAATAAGCGTTTCAAATTATTGTAAATGAATCTGATCAGTCAAGATACTTTGTTTGAAATATATACATACGTACATGTGTCTTAAACACGCACGTGTATCTTAAACTCTACAAGCAAAACATCAAGCTTCGACTATGAAATCTACAATCATACAAGATTTTATTGCATTATTAAAGATCTGTGTATCCGTTCCCTGTGGCCCAGATATTGAAACCTTATCATGCTGAATTTTAAGTTGTGTTGTGTGTGTAGAGAAGGGGGCTATTTTTATGTTGTTGTTTTTGTAATGCTATTTTGTTTAATCCAAAGCTAAACACCGATTCATTTTCTTGCCAAACAAACAGAATTTGGAAGAATATTTTCATCGACAACATATATAATGCGCTAATATTTTCCAAGTAACATACTAAAGATAAACCTGTGTACCAGCAAACGCACACAACTGCAGCCAATTTTATAGATGAGTGTCTCTTTTGTTATTTTGAATTGATTTTTGTTGTTTGCATTAATGTTTTGCGTCGCTGGCAACATTTTTGTAGTCATGACGCGACGTTTCCCTGTCCACCTAGGTTGAACCTGTACTTAGCAGAGAATAAAGTGTCTTGCTTAGGACATTACAAAGTACTTCCATTGAACCTTCGCAAAATAGCAATCCTTTAATCACAAGTCTCGCATATTAGCACTGAGCAACTGTGGACCTCGATTATTCAGTCATGTCTGGATGTTTCCTGGGTTGAACCAGTACTAAATAGAGCATAACATGTCTTGCACAAGGGCACACCATGGTGCCTCCAGAGAAACTCAAACCAACGACCCCTTTATCTCAAGTCGAGCATTCTACCACTGCTTGGCTCTACAGGTAATATACAGCTATTCCGTTCTGTATTGCCACGTGGTATGCGATGTCCCGGTTTCATGTAAAGCTAATGGAGATAGGAACCAGTTGTGGGCGTGGCTAGACAGTAACCCAAAAGCTGATGAATGACTTCTGTTTTTGAAGGCGTCATTCATGGCAGCCTATTTGTTGGGCTAGTTCAATAATGTGTAATCACTAAACCTATATTGCATGTACGCCGTTTTTATCCGTGTATCATGTATAAAATATTTCGACCACCCTACCAGTGTATGCAGCTTTGCGTTTTAGATGTTTATTGGAGACATAGCTACATGCACAAAGGCATAACACACACAAGACAGAAAAAAAAATACTCATCTCACAGATGCTAGTTTCCCTGAGTTACCAAAGTTGGTTCTGAATTGATGTTAAGATGCATTCCTTTTGTCCTTTGGTTTTACATGAGATTAATTTGAATTTGAAATTTATGAATATTAAAAAGAACATAGAAATCATAGAAAAATTACAGAAAAATTAAGGGGATATACCTATAAATTTCCTTATTGTTCATCTACCAACTGCCATAGAGAAGCAAACATGGTACCAAAATAATGCTAGAGCCTTACGGATAGTCAAATTTTCTTTATTAGAAATATCCGAATTGCAAATTTACCATTATTAATAAAAAAAATTAGAAATGAGATAAAAAAAAAACATGTTGAGACATTTATAGTGGTGAAGCCATAAATTAATCCATACCTCAACTAATTTAATTCTTTGACTTCTAAAACGGCTAAATGATTTCCATCTGTCAGGCTAGATGGCCACCAGAGCTCTAGATAAGAAATATATTAAACAACCTAACCTCCTGAACTACTGGTCCAAACTGTAAATTATTTCATACAATTTGTTATGACATTCCTCATGAGAACTTCTATCAAAACTACACAACCAGCTCTGCTAACACAACATGTGATCCATTGATCCAGATTTAGAATAATTACAAAAAATGATTCTGATTGATCTATGTTCCTTATATTGCTCAACATCATTCAATTATGCTTAACAAAAAGTCCTACAGGGCTACTATTCAGGTGAGCGTCCCAAAGCCATATTGCCCTCTTGTTTAATATTATATCGGTATTCCCCCTTTCTGCACATTTTCACCCCATTCATCAATGTACAGGGAGAAGTTTTACCAATTCCACATGGCACAACGACAGCTGTTGTGACCTCTTAATAATCTGGGAAAACGGATCCTTCAGAAATAGAAAGAACCTGCAAAATTAGAAATCAGCCGACTAGGTTTTATTGAGTCTGTTAAAAATAACTAATTTTTATGGAATGTGCAACACTTCTTACACTCCCTAGCTCCAGCTTAAGTGGTATTCTGCTTTCCATTAGACCTCAATGTTTCTGAAGGACCAGAATATAAAAATATCAACACTATGTATTTTATATGTAAACGCTCCTTTTTTGTCTGTGAGTGTTCTATAATTACCAGTCATAAAATCATATGAAAATTAAAATTAGATCATATGTATATTGAACCACAGGGTATAAGGGCTTTATCTTAGCATCAAATTAGAGCAAAGTTTGATAACTCATGGCCTCTAGCAGCAGTGATATGAGTAATTTTGTAGTTTGTAGGTATGCCCACTAAATTTTGTTGTGATTTGTTTATCATTTCCAATATTTTCATTAATATCCATGAATGTTTACAAGTCATGTAAAATAATTCTGAGATAAGAGTATAACCCCTTGTTTTTTGTTGTTGCTTTTTTGTTCTTGTTTTTCTTTCTGGCAAATTTTCTCTTACTTCTATAATTTTCGTTAATAATGAATTAATAGTGGATATGACAATTATGTTATTTACATATTTAATCAGAGTTTGTTTTCAGGTTATTTAGAAGAGCTTTGTCTTAGCATCAATTTGGTGCCAGTTTTGTATTCTAGGGCAATTAGCAGCTGAGTATGTACACCCATTTTTTCTGAAATCACTCTCTAATCTCAGGTTTTCATTAATATTCATGAATATACAAATGAGATCATTTGCATTCGGGACAGTCCAGAAAAAATATATATAAATAAGAATTAGTTTGATACCAAGTGAGATATGAGTATTTGTGTAGGTACATTCGATTCTTTAGAGTTATTTCATAGGTTGTCATGGAAACTATTTAATTTCATAAATGATATATTTACCCAAACCGGTTAAATATTGAGGACATTTTTGCATTTTTTTGTGATCCAAATGAATAATTTGGCATCTATTAGAAATTGTCATATGGTGTAAGGACTAGGTATACTATCACAGGGTCAGAGTTTCTAGTCGGTGCTTACTTTTTTTTCTTTCCAGTGATTTTCCTGTCATTTTTCAAGTTTTCATAAATATTCATGAATATATGCAAATGAGATGATTTACATCAATGGCAACCAGATGAACGAACTTGTCAAATTGTATCACTTATGGCATAACAACATACAATGTAAACCATTGATGTTTTCAGGCAGAAATGTGTTAATTAAGGGGTATTTTTTACAATTTTCCCACATTTTGAAGTTCTCATTGATATTCATGAGTATTCAAATTAGAAAATTTGCATATCTGACCTTGTAATGAAAGGCCTTCGTCTAAGCATTAATTTGGTACCAAGATTAGTAGTTTAGACTGAAAAGCAGCTAGAATATGTTTTTTGCAGGTACTCTACCATTCAGGGGAAAAGCATTGTGGGTTGCCATGGTAACTATGCGTTTAAGCATAGCCAGAATAAGTTTTTACTGGTGACGTTTTTTGGGGGCATGCCTGGGGTCCCAAAAACAACTTTACACCCATGGAATATTGTCCAGGTGTAGCAAGGTAGGTCAAATTAGATCTCAGGGTACCTATAACATGATACTTTTTGCCTGTTTTCAGTGATTATTCTTCACTTCTCATATTTAATGACTCACCCCACCCCCCTTCAAAAAATGCCATTTCCCCAGGGAATTTATGAAGACTTTTTTTCTATCAAACAGGACACATTCCTGATTCTAAAACTGTAAATAACATTTCTCACGGAATTAGTTCTGGGCCAAGGGTCTTTTTCGGCTATTTTTACTGGTCTATTATAAGAATTCAGAGATTTCATGTTCAGATTGGCTGAGCATGAATAATTATGGCTGAGCATGAATAATTATGTTAAGTACAGTTCTTGCTAAGCACCATGCAAATGGTGATACATCCATGGCAACAGAAATCGTAAATTTGTGTCCTATTATGTAGCACTGGTCACTAAACACTGACTGGTACAAGATTTCTTTGATTGGAAGTCCATTGCCATGGCAACCAACAATTTTCAATTTTACCTCATTTTCCTGCCAAAATGCTACTAAAAAGCTCAATTTTTGGTTATTTTAATTAACCAAGAGTTTGTGCCATAGTAGTAAAATAGTTAATTTAGTATACCAGTTCTGTAGAATGATCTTGGCTTTAATAAATGATATACTAAAAATTGTATTATGATAACTCTTACACGAAAATCAGACTAGCATTGGGAGGTGGGGTACTTATAATCTGGATTTTAGTAAAATTATGATAAATCAGCAAATTTCAAGGTAATTTTTCTCCCATGACCATCCTAATGTAAGGCAATGATGTATTTAAGTCAATAAAGTGATATATGTTCTTAAACAAAAATGCAAGAAACCTGTGTTTTTTTTTCTTTTCATGCATGCAATTGTGTTGCATGTGGTAGCAGCAACCGTTTTCAAAATCGTAGAAATCGCCCAAAATGGCACATTTTAATATAATTATTCTCTAATGATGGACCTAATGTTAGACAATGATGCATTTAAATCAATAAAGTGATGTATGTTCTAAAACAAAAATGAAAGAAACCCGTGTATTTTTTCTTCTCTTGCATGCAATTGTGTTAAGGTAGCAGCAGCAGTTTTCAAAATCTAAGAAATCAGCAGAAATGGCACATTTTAACGTAATTTTTTCCCCCATGATGGCCCTAATATAAGACAAAAATGCATTTAAATCAATTAAGTGATGTTTGTTCTTAAACAAAATGCAAGAAACCCGTATGCTTTTTCTTCTCTTGTCTGCAATTGTATTAAGGTAGCAGCAACCGTTTTCAAAATCTAAGAAATTGACAAAAATGGCACATTTTAACATAATTTTTCTCCCATGATGGACATAATGTAAGACAATGATTTATTTAAATCAATAGAGTAATGCATTTTACTTAATATAAAATGTACGAAACCAGTGTTTGTTTGTTTTTTCTTCTCTTGCATGCAATTGTGTGAAGGTAGCAGCAACCATTTTCAAATCAAATCGTAGAAATCGGCAAAAATGCCACAGTTTAACATAATTTTTCTCCCATGATGGACCTTATGTAAGACAATGATGCATTTAAATCAATAAAATGATGTATGTTCTTAAACAAAAATGCAAGAAAACCATATGTTTATTCTTCTCTTGCATGCAATTGTTTTAAGGTAGCAGCAACCGTTTTCAAAATCTAAGAAATCAGCAGATATGGAACATACTTTTTCTCCCATGATGCCCTGATGTACATTTAGAATAATGAAGTTTGACGCAAAAATAAAAATAATGCGCAATGTCTCTAAGTTCGGAACCGGACAGGCTTTGAGTCCATTATCGGACCCCTAGACACAGAGTCTCAGAGTCAGATGCTGGATTGCGAGTCTCACCTATAAGGAGTGGCTCAGGGTCCGGTAGTATGCACATTGTCCAGCAATTAATGTAGAATATTGAATAACTGGCGCAGGGTTTGAGATTCAACCCACGAGCTGACTATATTTTTTCTTTGCCAATTTGCACTTTCATTAGTAGGCAAAAGGCGATTGCAGGCACATTGTTTAATTGCTATCATACCTGCTAAGATAATCCGTAAGTTGTGATACGATTGTCTACCACATATCCGAGCCAACAGTACAACAACCAAATCATCCTTGAAACTGTGCAATTTTTCTATTGAAACTCACGGTCCTTGAAAGCTGCAAAGGGCAGAGTTTCTAACAAGACAAGCTCTGCGATATCATGAAGTATCTTAAAGTCGTAGTTATACGAACTTGGTAGGAGTTGTCTGCGCATCACGCATGCGCAGTTTGTCTTTCTAATGTGCACCTTCACAAGAGAGGGCCATGCCGCTTGAGGACGAGATAAACAGTAGAAATCATAGAGCTTCAGCCGACGATACTGTGGATTACTCGGGGTCCAATGAAACTCAGATCTCGGGAACATTATCACAGATTCTGGAAGAGCTTCACATCGTGAATCGACGGCTAGATAAACTTGAATCGGGACCACGTGTAGCGGTGTCACCACAGTTTGATCCCAGAGAGATAAGTCCCCCCAATAATCCGCGGGCGAATTCACACTCAAGAGAGTTCGTTGACCCAGAAGGTCTTGTCAGCCCGGGTGCTTTGTTTAGCCCTACTGACAATTCTGTATTTGGTGAGATACAAGAAAAATTTAATGTCATAAAATCCAGCGTTGACAAGGTCATACTCCCCTCCCACCTTAAACTCCATGACTCCAGGTCAGGGATAAAGAGAGAAGATCAGCCTGTCTTAAATGTAGTTGGTAAATGCGGGAGGTATATTGAAACTGCCCTTAAGCTTATAAGTGATACTGAAGAGTCCAAGGACGTTGACATTGGTCAAATTGCTATTGTACTGGTGGCAAATCTTAAGTTTTTGCAAGACGAATTCGCTGCGCTGCTGGTTAAAGGACGCTTTGACAATAATACTTCCCAGTTATTTCGCTCTTTACAAAAGAGTAATTCAGGTTTTGATGAACATAGCTTGCAAAACGTACGCGTTGCAGCAGAATTAACCAGCATTTCTAATAGGTATAACTTTCAACCACAGCAGTACCAGAACCGTGATTTTAGAGGTCGAGGCCATGGACGCGGATATAATCAGGACGTGTATCAAGCTCTTCGTACTTCGAATTTCCCTAGATTTAGGGGTCCGCCCCATCAGAATAAGGATAGAGAGCAGGAGGAATTATAGATATGGTAAGACTTATTTTACAACTGACTTTTGTATTGACATGTATAATGAAAAACAATTTGTGTAGCAATATAGAAAATTGGATCTCACTTGGAGCTTCAGATACGGTATTAACTTGGTTAAGACATGGTGTTAAATTTCCAATTGAAGGGGATATCAGTAGTTTCGAGTTACCTAATGGGAGATTTTCAATTAAAGAGGAAGCTTTTTTAAACACCGAAATATCCAATTTGCTATTACTTGGGTGCATCGAAAGAGTTACTTCAAAACCCAAATGTGTATCACCTATTTCATGTGTACCAAAGAAAAACAATAAATTTAGGTTAGTAACTGATCTACGACACATAAATAATCACTCTCATCCACCTAAAGTGAAATATGAAGACATCAATACCGTCATATCAGTAGTTAGACCCAAGGATTATATTGTGACTGCTGACCTGCAGAATGGCTTTTTTCACGTGCCTGTACACAGAGATCATCAAACTTTATTAGGTTTTAGATTCAAATCACATTATTATACATGGACTGTTCTGCCATTTGGACATAATTGCAGCCCCTTTTTCTTTTCAAAGGTGTTGCGCCCTGTAGTAGCATATTTATGCTCACTTGGTTTAAGACTTGTATTATACGTAGATGATTGTGTATTATTGGCGCACAGAGACGCAATTGTTTATCATAAACAAGTGTTATTATCTACACTGGAGAATTTAGGTTGGAAAGTGAATTTCGAAAAATCTTCTTTAGAACCCACACTCGTTAAAGAGTACATAGGCTATTTGATTGACAATACTGGAGAAAAACCGGTTATTAAGATTCCACGAAAACGCATAACAAAAGTTCGCAGAGACATACAGCGCTGCTTAACGAAAGGCAGAGTATCGGCGCGCGGTCTAGCCAGATTAGGCGGACAATGTATATCCATGTACAAGTGCATATTCCCGGCAAAACTGCAGTTGCGAAACCTCTATCGATTACTTGCTACCAAATCATCTTGGAGTGACATTTTAATATTAGATAATTCGACAATAGACGATTTGAATTGGTGGTATTCATCGCTTTCAACATGGAACGGTTTAGTAGTGCAAGAGACTCAAATAGACATTCAAATGACCACCGATGCCTCCTCAATAGCTTGGGGCGCGTGGATACCAGGTCACGAAGCACAGGGTTTTTGGAACAAAGACATGTCCTATCGTCACTTGAATTACCAAGAACTGTTGGCCGTGTGGTTAGGCCTGATTTCTTTATGCGAATTCTTAAAAAACAAAACAGTGCAAATTTGCTCAGACAATATTACGACGGTAGCTTTTATCAATCATATGGGAGGCAGTACGAAAGAACTGGATATGATCGCTCGTCAAATACACCAGCAAGCTATCAATATGAACACAAAAATCGTGGCATCGTACATATCGGGAGTAAAAAATTGGCAAGCAGACCAGTTAAGCAGACTGAACTCAACATACGAATGGAAATTACATCCCAATTTGTTCCGTCTGATCGACGATTATTGGGGTCCACACACAATAGACAGGTTCGCGTCAATGATGACAACACAGATACCGAATTACAACAGCTTATATTGGGACCCACTCACAAGCGGGGTCGATGCATTAGCTCAGACGGACTGGTCATTATCGAACAATTACGTAAATGCTCCGTTCTGCCTTCTGCCGAGAATATTAGACATAGTGATAAAACAACAAGCAACGGCTACTGTAATAGCTCCTATGTGGCCAGCTCAAATATGGTTTCAAAAATTAACAACACTTCTTATAGACAATCCAATTCCACTACCGGTGTCATCAAGGACAGTAATCTGTGTCGGTCCACGTGCAGAACCTCTGAAAAACAAGGCTTGGCGTCTGTACGCCTAGAGAATCTCTGGAAGACGCGCCTTAGATGCTTAGGTTGGTCTAAACGTGCCTCTACTCAATCAATGTCTTTCTAATGTGCACCGGATTTCAATTGGTGGATTAAAAGCTGTGTGAGGATCAACGTTCTTCGAGAATCTACATATGTTATGGCCCTCTAGAAGATATATGGATGTGAAGGTGCATGCAGGAGGATAGAGCAAATTACCATACGTTAGGTGAGTTAATAACGTAGATTTGATATGTAATGAAAACTGTATTTGTAGCGGCAAGAACTTGAAATTCAGAGGGGTATGAAAGAAACCCGGTATATTTGACCGTCCGTCCGTCCGACAAATCGTCCGTCCATCTGCCAGGACCCTAGATCAGAGTGCGTGATTAAAATATTTTTCTTAATTCCCAACCAATGAGATTGTTCTTTTGATCACCAAAAAGTTGGATAAGACATTATTCACAGCATACTGAACAGCATGATTACAGTAATGCTTCAGTTTGCTGCATACACCTAAATCATCGTATTTTTATTATATGTTCCGCCCGTCAATGAGAGTTCTTTTGAGCACCCAAAAGCTATGTCAAGCTAAGCAAAAGACTTAAAAGCGGGCCACTGTCGATCCGCCAGATAAATGCCATACTGGGGGGATGGGCCGAGTTTTAGATAATAAATCTACTTTTCTACATATATGCACAAATTAACTATTGACGTAGCAGATGCATTTTATCATCCCATATAACAGTATGCTAATCCATTTAAAATGTCTTTGTAGCAAACAGTGTGGACCTAGATCAGACTGCTACCCTAGGAGCAGTCTGATCCGGGTCCACACTGTTTGTCTCTGTAGCACACATTGTGAATCCAATTCAGAGCAGTTTGATCTTGGTCAGGACTATTTGCATGTATGCAAAGTAAATCATTTCCGTTTCCGCTATATAATGATTTAGTTCCCAATATTTTATTGAACAATGAAGACACTGATGAAATGCCACTTTTTGGGTCTTCACTGTTTGCCAAAGTACCTGTTTACCAATATCCAGAAGTAACCCTAAAGTAGATATATGTGTTTATCACATGAATGATAATAGATAAATGTTCAACAGGGCTCATAATGATCAGGCTCCCGTTGTTTTTGTTGAATCCAATCTGGTAGGTAGTCAGCCTTTCCAAAATTTTGTTTGTGGCCGTGTTCCTTGGCTGTACCAGTACTGGCCTGGTGGGTTTATGCTTTTTGTGGTTCTATGTCCAGGAACTCGCGAAGGCTCAACCGGCAGTGGTTCTGGTTTTAAAGCGTCCCAGAAGAGGGGGCAACGGCTTAAGTCTCATCCTACAGACAGAATTTATTTTTTGTGGCCGTGTTCCTTGGCTGTACCAGTACTGGCCGGGTGGGTTTCGCTTTCTGTGGTTCTTTGTCCAGGAACTCCCAAAGGCTCAACTGGCAGTGTTTCTGGTTTTAAAGCGTCTCAGAAGACGGGGCAACGGCTTAAAGTCTCATCCTACAGACAGACAAAAAAATTTGGGAAACCTTCCTCCAGAATTTTTTAACAATAATCAAACATTTATAAAATATATATGACGCCAATTTAAACTAATAGGTTTTGTTATTACATCCGTTGTTTTATTTTTGTTTTTAGTGACTAAAAGCTTGCAGTCAATGGCATCTTTGGTACAATATAAAATCATGAAATGTTTAAATTGAAAATATTGTAATTTGGAAAATATATATTAAAATAAGCAAAAAATCACCTTGGAATTACAGAACTTGCTGAATATTGCAACAAGGGAGCTAATTAAAAAACGCCAGGGGAGCGCACAATTGTATAATTTTTTACCGATCTTTCTTATTTTGACATAACCATGACATAAAATACCTTATAAATAAAAGGTTTTTGTTTAGACATTATCATGATTATAGATTTAGCTATCCGAGAATGTATCAACCTGCGTCACCGTGACTGGTGATTTCGCCTTGAAGAGAGAAGCAATTGTAGTGGTAATGGGTACCACAGGTATATAAGACACACATACAGCCTCGCTGTATGAGCTAGCTTTTACAGCGACGCGTAGTGTGTCAGGCCTAAGTTGCGAAGTTAAGCAACGCATAGCTCGGTTAGTAGCTGGATGGGTGACCCAGGCATTGGAGCAGGGGCGACTGGGTAGTTGCGCTCATGCTGGGTACCATCAGTACTACAATGGTGTCGGAAGTGTTTGACGAGCTCATGCAGGGACAACTCTGACTCCTAAAGAAAAAAGGAGGGAGTGGTGTAGTGGTAATGGGTACCACAGGTATATAAGACACACATACAGCCTCGCTGTATGAGCTAGCTTTTACAGCGACGCGTAGTGTGTCAGGCCAGTGTTGCGAAGTTAAGCAACGCAGAGCTCGGTTAGTAGCTGGATGGGTGACCCAGGCATTGGAGCAGGGGCGACTGGGTAGTTGCGCTCATGCTGGGTACCATCAGTACTACACAATATACGGCTTTGTTGTGTGGTGGGGGTCTGTTGGAAGTTGGGACATGCGCGAATCCTTTCTGAGATCCTTTCATCTGGTGAGTGATGCTGAAGCACGAAAGGCCTGACGAAAGGCACAGTGAACATAAGCAAATATGTCCCTTTTTCACCACGCTTGATTGAAAGTCAGCTTGAAGTGAGACTTGTATTTTGCTTTTCTTCTTCGCGGATGGCGATGTAAAGTCTGCGAACATTGACCTTAGACTGATTAAATTTCGCCAAAATCTTCGTGATATCCGTGGGTTTTTGTGGAGTACTCCGACCTTGGTCACGCTTTTACAGATAATATGAAGATAATGCCAATTCGTTAATGCAAATGGTCTGATAACCTAGTGGTTAGTTGACTACTTACAAATCAAGCATACCTGGATCGAAACTTGGAAGGAACCTTTTAATATAATTGTCAGATTGCTTTCTTTTTTAAGTTAATATTGTTCGTATATTTTACATCATCTTGTGATACGCTTTACATCTTTCATTTCTATATAGCCGCTTTTGTATTCATTATTCCCTAAGTTTCCCTCCCTTTCCTTGTCAGCTGATATAACATTTGCAAATAGTTTTGGACCCTGTTCAGTACTAACTGATCTGGATACAGACCATTTGACACTCTGATAGTGCTCCTGAAATAATTTTGAAAAGTAAATTTTGATAAAAAGTCAGCAGATGATAACAAAAGTCTCAAAAACTATTCAGCAAGCAAAGAGTTAATCACATGAAGGCCTATTGAAATTGTTCACGGTGCTGTATTTGTTACATAAACGCATTCCAAATTCAAATAGATGTATCCAGGTGTGCACAAAATCAAAAATAAAGGCAAAGAAACTAGCAAATCCAAAGAAAAATGAAAAAATACTTAAATGCTACTGGACTCGAACCCACATCTTTTGAGTGCTAAAACACACAACTATTCACTAGGCTATCGGGGAATTGTGATTAATTTCTTTCAGATTAGTAATTGTACAACAATCTAAAGCGCACTTTTTACAAAGAGTCACGAAGACTGAGTAAAAGGTCATTGAATATTCATATGTCTTCGGTCAATTTTGACAAACAATACATGTAGCGGTCTTTTCAAAATGTAAGCAAAGATGTCATGCTGACGAGCGTGCCATACGTGTGGTCTACTTGACAGATAACTGTTTATTTCATGCACAGTTGAGTCTATGACACAATGTATATTATGATTATCTGACCAGTTACCGGTAGAGTTCAATTGCAGACAGCTGTTAAAAGTGCGTACCGATCGCCGTAAAAATGGTCGCTTGCAAAAATATCATAATAGCAAAATTCGAGATATGGGAGATTGCGTTGCTCACACGGGAATGCCGGATATTGAGTTCAAATCCGGGAGCCTCCCGCACGATCCAGGAGGTATCACAAGTATGTTAACTACTAAAATCCTGTCGGGGGGAACCTGATGAATAATGGCCCTTTATTCAGTCTTGGGGCCCTCTCAGGGGTTTTGGAGGAACAGAGGAACAAATACAAAACTTTGAGGGGAACAGGGAAACAAGGCATTATTAGGGAACAGGGAAGATAAAAACAATTTTGGGGAGAACACGGGAACACATCAATCATTTCAGGGGAACATAAAAACAGATACCCCAACCCCTCCCCCCGCGCGGAGCGCCTCTTAATTATTTGCAATGTATGATTTGCAGTATGAGAGAAGAATTCTTAAATCAGTTGTTGTGTATTTGAAAATAGGGAAGGTCATCCTCTACAAAAATAATGCAATCTAAATGATATTAAATTATTTCTATACTAGGCAGTTACAGGGTCATGTTCTTTTTAAAAAAAGCTGCCATACTTGTAAAAAAGCTGCCATACATGTTAGGGATCTCTTATTTATTCAGAGCTATATAAAATGATAAATAATTAAAGAGTTCAAACCTATCTTACATTGTTACAAATAATTAATTATGGTTTTATTTAGCATAGATCAATGAAACTATTTTAAAATAATTATAGAAATTATAATGTTTTCATTTCCAATTGACAATTCTCCTGAAAACTAAGGAAAGTAACTCATGGTTATCCCATGAAAACTGCATTTTAGCCCTTTTTACCATAGATAACAAAACACACACACTTTTGTGACATTTGAAATAAGAAAACAAAGGCTGTTGCCATATAGTAGACCCAGTTCCATAATAATAACACGGTGATCATGAGGAAAAAATTAAATTCAAATTTCATAAAAGAGCCCTAGGGGAATTTCATCTCAAATGATGATTTTTAATCCACACGCTATAGGACCCTGACCATATACATTGTATTTTTTGAGCAATAATGGCGGACAATACAAACACGCCTGGAGTAGCTGCTCCAAAAGAAGGTACTAATAAAAGCTTTAAAGTCCTATTTCGATGTTCATACTCAGCTATGTTTTAGGAAATAAGTTATTATAGGTTTTTGATGTCTTGGTTAAACGAATAAAGGTTTGATTTTAGCAGATTAGTTTCAAGTTGCATGAACATGTGGTTTGCTCACCATTTGAATCGAGGACATGTTTTATACAACTGTTCAAAACATGGAACTGAATATATTGATCAGGGTCCTTTGCACGCGAGAGTTTCGTAGTCAATGCAGCAAAGATTCTGTGAGACTTTAATCTATAATAAATGTGTACTTACGAGAAAAAACAACAATTTAGTCCACTGTACGCATTCAAAAAGTTTCCGAGATCTGGTCAAATAATTCGAGAAAGATCACAAGCCACTGAACAGGTATTTTGAGAAATAAATTATATTTAGCACAACGCAACAAAACAGTACGTGTGAAGCTACCTTACAGGAAGCATATCGCCTAAGCCTGAAAACTCTCAAAGTTTAGTAAAATGCTAATACCACAATCACAAACTGCAGATAAATCCATGGCATAGCAAGGAAGAGCCACATAACAATCACAAGATGCTAAGAAGACAAACTAAGCACAGCAACCAGCTCTCTCTTTCCCGTCAATATGGTTGCAAAACTAGAATGGACATAAAGTAACGTACAACAAGACATAGAACAATTACAGACTCCCACAATAGGAGTAACAATAAACAACAAATCAACAACAACAGAATCAATGTCATAGAACGACAGCAGCCTAAGCCACCGTGGGGCTAAACTGCATTTTACTGGTACCAAATCTTTGCCCTTGATTCTGCACAAACAGGTTCAACTACCTGTTCAGTAATGTCAACCTATTAACAAGACTTCTGCTTAATGGTCTTGGATATGTTATTGGTCTAAACAATCCCTCTCTCTCTCTCTCTCTCTCTCTCTCTCTCTCTCTCTCTCTCTCTCTCTCTCTCTCTCTTAATTGTAAAGCGAATCAGATGGATTCAATTTACATTATCAAGATAAAAGTTGTAATGAGTGAACACCATCTTAGGTATGGTTGCAAAATGTCGTCAATATAGACTTTGAAATTGTTTCTTAGACTACCCCAAATTTCATTTTTTAAAATACAGCAATTGTATACACGCAACATTTTACGTTTATGGTGAAAACTAGTAGCCACAGTTACAGGTATTCTAAAATTGCTTCAAAATGGGGCTCCCCTTCTTCTTTATTACTTAGTTAGGGGTAGTAATCTCATTGGAGGTCATTTTAGCATTTTAGAGTACAGCCAAACAATGATTACTCAAATTTGAGTTGGACTAGTTGATGGGTTCAAGGAATACCTAGATAGACAATTCAGTTCAGGTTCATGTGCACTAAATGTCTATACGCTGTCCAAAGTTTATTTATCTGTCACTAATTGCATATTAACTCTTTGCATACTTGCAAAAAACCTGTGCTTCACGCAGACACAAAGAAGAGACCTTGACATAAAACTCCTGGCCTGGCAAGGAGAACTGTTCCCTACTCTGTTAGTGGTCCAAGGGAGACAACTATTTATGCGCCCTTGGATTATTGGAAACTTCTGGCTTCTACGGCCTATTTCTCCCTAGTGTCCCAGGAGACACACATAGAGACAATTCTGCCTCCTGTAAACAATATCTTTACTAACGTACCTCTCTATCGATATTTGCTAATGTCCCCTGACACATATTAAAAACTTAACCACATACAGGCAAATGCTTGCATGAAATGCGAGAAACTTAAAGACATATGCGGCTATTTCCAATGCGCACCTTTCCCGCGTCTGCAAACGGGAAAAGTTGTCTGGGTCCTGTCTTTCGACCCTTAACGGATTCGGATCAACACAGCTTCTGACATTCTTATGTCATATCAGTGTTCCGACATTTTCCTCACAAAATAACTAATTAAAGTGTGTTCGAAATATCTATTGACATCTTTTCAGAACTGATCGTCTCAGCACTAAAGACAGATAAATGTAGCTCGGTCGAAATCAAACGACGTTCACAATAACATTGGTTACGAACACGATAGTGGCCGAGTCTATACTATTTGCATGGTTATTTCGAGCGGCGCACGACCTGACCTCGTGGCCTAGTGGTTAGCGTGTCTGGCTACAAAACCAGAGGACCAGGATCGATTCCCGTATGCGCACATATTTTCAGTGTGTTTTTTCTTTCTTTTTTAACATTTTAATGCTAAATTACTTCATATACTAGTAAAATGGCACCATCAAAACGACCGAAATGGTCATCCCCGAACTTTTTATATTGAATTACGCATGAAACCTATGGGGGGTGGGGTTAAATTTGGCCCTCTAGAAAGAGAATTAGTTCGGTGACCCCAGATTTTCATTCTTTTTTCTGAAAGGTATTATAATAGTCAATGAATTAAAAATAAATTTTCAAGATTTTCAATATCAGATTTTTAATACATGATTTAATCTAAAAACAAATTCCATTTTTCGACGAATTGCCAAAATATATCATGCAGTATCTTGTCACAGCATGGGATAACAAGTAAACATGCACATTTTCTTAAAAGTTTGAGGTCATGGGCAGTAATTTAAGTTAAAAGAAAGAAGCTGGCTGAAGATTACAACCGTTTTAGCTCGATAATTAGGACTAGTGTTATTATTTTATATTTCTAAAAAATTGGTCAAATGCTGTTAACTTCAATATGAGATTCTGAAAGAATAAGCACGGTGACATATCCTTTCTATTTCATAAATAGATAGCCCATGCATAAAACAAACTGTATGCAAAGTATTGAAAATATTTCAATATGGGAAGTATTTAGTAGCATATGTCCTTAAGAAGCTCCAACTTTTGGGAATTATCAAGTTTCCAAATATAGATGCAGAGAATTCAATCTGAGACAAACCGCCCTTATATTAGACTTATATTAGAAAAGGTAGGTGAACATGTGCATAACCAAGTCTCTGCGTACCTACGCAACTATCACTGTTCAACCGTTCTCTATTTTCTGCATAGTTACAGTAAAGATGCATACAACCAAAGAATTCCAAAAGGACAAAACTACATACCAACCGTTTTCTAAATTAACCTTATTTTATGTTACAATGTACCATATTTATTAATTGTTTAAGGCTTTATATATTTTCAGACAAACTAACATTACCCTATAGCATTCTTTCAACCACCCAGGCCCTGAGAACATATATTACGTTTTGTTATCAACATTTAGCATTAATTATGTTGCAATTAAGAACTAATATTCCAATACTTTATTGATAGTTTGTGATAAATGGAAATCGAGAAAATTTGATTTTTCTAGTGTTTTGGGCGACTTTAAGAAAGAATATTTTTTTTGGGGTGTGAATATAATATATATTTCATCAAGTGCGATATCAAATTCAGTATTTATACATGTGCGTAGAACCAATGAAATGCTGAGTTTTTTTCACTGAATGATTAGATAAAATGTTTTTGGTATTTACTGTAAGAAGGGATAGTTTTTCTTTATTTTAGTTCTCAACGTAAATTTCAAAAAGCACAACCTAACTTTTTTCCTGGCAGTTTCTTGTTTGATTTGACTTTTTCAGTTTGTTTATTTTGTATTAACTAAAATGACAAAGAATAACATTTAAACGAATGAAACTTAAGCAATCAGCATTTAAAGAAAGTATATTGAGTGTGTCTTAGAATATGCGTCACATGCAAACTAGACAGCTTAAACCCGTTATAAATGTTGTACTTTCATAAAAAAGTCTAAGTAAAGCAAATATATAATCTGGAAAAACAGATCTTTCAGAAATAGACAGAACCTACAATATAAGAAAACAGCAGATCTGGTTTTATTGAGTCTTTTCATGAGAACTAATAGAAAATGCAACCAATCTCTCGCCCCCCTAGCACCAGCATAAGCAGCATTCTGCTTTCCGTCAAAACACACTATTCCTGAAGGACCAGAATATAAAAAAAATATCAACACTATATCGATGCACATGGAGGAGTTTTACTAACTCCACGCAGAAACAACTACAGCTGCAACAGTTGCGACCTCTAAATAATCTGGCAAAATTGATCCTTCAGACATAGACTCTACAAAATAGGAAAACAGCAGGCTCTTATTTATTGAGTCTGTTCATGAGAACTCATTGAATATGGAACAATTCTCACGCCCCCTTACACAGGCTTAATTGGTATTCTGCTTTCGATCAAAACCCAATATTCCTGAAGGATCAGAATATTATACAATTATTGACTTCAATGATCTACATGAGGATTTATCAACTGAAAAAATGATATTCACTAAGGCTGTAATGACGAGATAAATGTCACTTTTAAGGATAGATTAAGCCTTATGTCTACCGAAATCGATGTCAATAACTGCTTTGTTATATGACTTTTCAACTATGAATGAAAATATTCTACTTGTAATAAGTTTAACTTAAAGACTTTATCACTCGATTTAGAAACTATTTTTAAAATATTTTAATGTAGTATTTTGCATTTTGAAAATATATTCCTTCTCTGAATGTGGAATGAAAAATTTTATCATAAAATACTTTTTTTTACATTTTGTTTATTAAAACAAAGAAAAGTAATCAAACAAATCAAAACAAAACTGTTGTTAAAAATCATTAAAGCCTTTAAATTACCTGCTGGGAGAAGAAACAGCAAATCATATCAATTTTATGCAGCACATGCTAGTTCATACTCAACATGCTATTCTAGCTCTCTAGAGGGCAATATTAGAGAAGTGTCAAAAATAGTAACTTCTGTAAACTAGTTCGAGCTGGTTTACATATAATATACACATGTAGGCCAGGTAAGACCAGTTTTCAGGTAGTCATTGAGATTTATGAAGACAACATGGGCCAATTAGGAGACAGTATTCTCTCAAGTCATATAACAAGAAACAATATCAACACAATATTCATGCATGGGGAGAAGTTTTACTAGCACCACACAGAAACAACGAAAGCTGTTTACTATGCTCTAAACTTTGGCTGCAATCTGAAATAATCTGCAAAAATGGATCTCTCAGAAATAGAAAGACTATACAATGTAAAGAAAACAGCAGACACGGTTTTATTGAGTCTGTTTTCTAATGGAAAATGCAACAATTCTCACGCCTCTAAGCACTGACTTAAATGGTATTCTGCTTTCCAGCAGTCTGGTATTTTCACATTGTGTAGGTTCTCTGATTTAAAAAAGATATTTTCACAAATAGAGGATCTAACATGAGTGTTCATGTTTTATTGAATTTATTAAACAAGTTGGAGAAAAGAGATAAAATACTAGGCTTGCCAAGCATTTTTTCGCTTTATCACAACGAGTTTAATAAATTCAATAAGACATGAGCACGAACGTTAGCTTCTACTTATCACATGACGTCCAAATAACTTAAAATCGCATATTTTGACATATAAACGTCCATATTTTGTTGTCTTCAACCTTTTCTAGCCAACACTATTAGATAAGTTAAGTTAAAATATTACAATGGTACTAGTGTATCGTCATTGTTAAACATTATGGTATATCACTCCCAGACGCAACCTTATTTTAAAAAAGGGTAGACAATGATGAAACACTTAACTTGCTGGCATCTTCATTTAAAACTCACTTTTAGTTTTTGGAAAATACAAAGCATAATATATGAAAGTGTATTGTTTTATTTTACAATTCTTACCTAAATTCATAGTCATTACATTCTGGAATCCACCTTGGAATCGGAACTAACCGATCTAAAAACGGGGATGGGTCTATATAGTCGTAATCTGCATCTGCTGTTGTTGCATTTTGTGCCTTTCTCACAGAAACGTGGATGAAATTTAGTTTGCATATATTCACTTTTGATGCTTTTCCTATCTTTTTCCCTGATTTAAATCGCTTTTTGTCAGCCTTTCTTTCAGGTTCTATATTTTCTATGACAATCTCCATTCCACTAAATTCAACGTCTGTTGGTTCAAACACAACTCTATTTTTAGCTTTCACATTCACTATGCCATCCACTGGGGCTGCAATCTAAAATAAAATAGAGGATCTTACATAAGTGCTCATGTTTTGTTGAATTTATTAAACGAGTTGGGGAAAAAGATAAAATATGAGGCTTGTCAAGAGATAAAATACGAGGCTTGCTGAGCATTTTATCTCTTTTTTTGCAACAAGTTGAATAATTCAACAATACAATAGTTTGAATGTTAGAGTCTATTTATCATATGATATTAAACTTACTTTGAAGTCTCATTTTTGGGGTAAAACGTTATACTGTTTGTCATTATGTACAAAACGTTGTTAAGGACGTCATGATGTCTCCAGAAAATATGTAAACCACTATCGATTTTATTTATGGCGTTACTTCTATTTAACAAGTGCACGCATAACTCATTTGTAATACAACTTACGTTTCCATTCTGTATGAAACTAGGACGAAAATGCAAACGATAACATGTGTTACCATTAAACATAAAAATTCAAACATGATCTATAAGGTATAGATATATCTCATCAATAAAATAATTGAATAAGAGATCATCTCAGCAGTCATTTGACATATTTACAGACGGTGGGATGTAAATATAGCGTTGCTTTTTAAAATACAGTTGTATTAGGAGCTGATATCAGGATAGAAAGCTTCATTAGGATCATTTCTTAACCTTCTGGTTCATATTTAAATTTTAGTTTATTCAGATAAAGTTTATCAAAATTGTATAATAAATTCAATACTACAGGAGCACAACTGATTGAGTTCTTTATTATATGACACCAAAATTACGCTACTTTTTGGCATAAAAATGTGAAAGTTTGTCATATATACACCGCTTTGGTATAGACGTCGTTGCATAATATTACTATATGATTAATGCACAAGTAGTTTTACAATTTAATATATGATTTATATCACTTACAGACGTAAAACAATATAATTAAATGTTTAATGGGTGAATAACTCTTGGTGAAATATTACTAAAATGCCAATAGAGCATTTACTAGTATGACTAGTTATGATTAAGGTATCATTAATTAAACTGTCAAACGTAAAACAAAACGAATGTTTGATTTGTTGTTTTTCTTCATGCATATCAAAAATTTTCGTGAACCAAACTACGAGTATTAAAGCTGCATAGTCTGTAATTTTTGATCCTCTAATTTTAGAAATAATGTTTCTATTTTTCAAAACCCAGTAAAAATACTCAAATTCAGGTAAACATTTTACCATTTTAGTAAATCTTAACACATTATCACTATCAAAACAACAGAATTTATGTTAAAAATCAACTGTCTTGAATTATTGGAGGGACGTAAAAAATTACCAACAAGAGACAAAACACCTGTTTTTCATAACATAATTCACTTTTCCATGCAGTTTTCAGCAGTACGGAACATATTTATTGTGAAAACATAACTTAATTCTATTTTTACAAATGAATAAAAAAAAGAATTTATTTTTTTCGAAAAATGTTCATAGTTACAGACTTAGCCTCTTTATAAGCAGTTGAATCTTAAGGCTAGATATTTGTGTCCTTAATCTTATCTGTAATAGTTTCCAAGTAAAGGTAGATATATTAACATTTTGTTTGAGATCTCTTTGTCTATAAGAGACACCCCTCACGTAGTGTGTAACTTTTCGTTCCCATTCCATGCTACGAGGGTCAGTTAAAAAATAACTGAGATTTGATTCATATCTGATACGTAGACTAAAGTACACTAGTGAAATTTGGCACATGCATGCAATAACCTGTATTGCGTCAGAATATGCAATATACAAGACCATGCAAAGTATAAATTGTTGTTGCTTAGCAACCGAAAAATGTGAATTAACGCCATGCGTTGAGGCTGGAATATAACGTTGCCATGGAAACACTATACAAAATTTATGTTACATCACCTTGTGCATTTGTTGCAAATACAGTATGTGAATTTATTTTGTGAAATGCAACAACTGAGATTGAGGCGTTGGAATTTTATTACATAAATAAGAGGAAAATTAACTAATTTTTCTGAAAATTTAACCCCAAAATATACCCCACCCGCCAGTTACAGTTCATTTTAGAGCAATATTATCAACTAAGTATCATATCATATGACCATTTCATTGTATTTAGTAATTGTTTTTGATATCTGAATGCATATCTTGAATATTTCAAGGAATAAACGGTCTTTTTGTTAAAATTGAAATTTCCATCGATTTTGGTTGCTAGGCAACGACATTGCATGTATTGTATTTACTATCTATTACATTTCTTCAAAACATTGTAAACAAATTGTTTGATACAATTGGAGAGATAAAAGGTCCAATATTATACTGTTTTAGATTTTAAGTTTTAGGAGATGATGCATTGATAAGTTAGTGGTCTTTCATGCAAACCAAATATTTATGTGTCTTGATCTGCATCTGAATTAAGGGTGAGGTTGGCGCCGTTAAACCGGTTTAAGCGCTCCAGTAAAATATTTTACTGACCGTTCCAAGGGGGTATTTCTTTTGTGGATCTTTTATGTTTTTGTTCTGTCTTGTGTTTGTTTTGTCTTTGTGCGCATCTGTTTATATGTGCTTTGTGGTCACCTGCAGGGAAAGGGCTGACCTCTTGGCTCTCGTTTGTGGTGTCTACTGTGAGTTTGTTACTTTCCCATTGGTATCCTAGGTCAGGTGTGGTACTTGATTGTATCAATTCCTGATTTTCGCACCCTTCCTTACTTTTAAATAATTTCAAATTCATGGCTGCTTAGTCAGAAGTGTCGTCAGCGCGAACGCACTTATGCACTTCTTTAGTTGCCTAGCAACAGCGCATTGAATATGATAAGGCGTCAACTTCTAATGTGTCAAAGCCCGAAGTTTCATTCTATATGTGTATCAAGTTTCATCCAAAACTGCCGACCCAGTAAAAAGATATTAACCAACTCTCAGTTATTCTGACTGACCCTCGTATATTAACCCAAGTGGACTATAGTACAACGTGTAATTTAAGACCATGAATACAACTTACAGACTGGCCTCTCCCAAGTGTAAGATCGACACCAGTAGTTTGATAGTGATTATTTGTTGTAGTAGGCCATACACCAGATTTACACCTTCCTTTCTCTTCTCTTCTATCAGTCGGAAATTTCTTATCAAATTTCGGCCCAAACACTTTCTGAACAAGAGCTTTGCTGGTATTGATTCTTTAAAATAAATAAAAACATATGCGCCTCATCGCGACAAAACTTGTCTTCAGGTTTCAGACAAAGCAATACTCAAACCAGTCTCCTCAGCTACAGAGATTAGCTAACAATTGAAATTCTACCTGTAGCAAGGTTAGATAATATACTTTCCATAAGCAAACAAAAACGGCGCTGATCTGTCTGCGCGAATGAGCAGGTTGGTCTGCGCCTTTGTTGTCCACAAATCTCTGACGAAAGGTTTGCTCGCATTGTTGCTCATATGTTTGTATTTAATTAAGAAAATAGGTTATGTGTAATAGAAAGCTGCAATAGGAATACACCAATAAAACCAATTCCACCATTGAGTTAAAATAGTTGGCTCTTCCTACGTTAACAAACCAGATGAAATGTGCTTCTATAAAATATGCAGTTTACCTAAACCTTGGGTACTTTAAAGTCCTATATTTTACAAGTATGTAGTCCCAAGATGTATATAAGAGTTTAGTAAGATATGTAGTATTATTATTGACTGCATATTTCTATAAAGAGTTGTGCATACAATGTCGGTGTGTTCTATCATCTCCCCAGAAATTAACTATGATAATAGTGTCATTTATTTTAGGCTCTTCTTGATACCCTGTAAAATCGCACATAATCTGCTAATAAAACAGATAATAGTAAGTTTTCGTTATTGGATGGTTTTAAACAAAATGGCCTTTAAAACATTTTAAAAACTGATTATGACCAGAAAATGACATCAATTACAGACTACAGACCAACCATTCTGCTGCAAAGAATAACACATAACTAACACACTCACACAGCAGCAATAGTACATTAAAATTAAGTAAAACAACCAGTAAGTGAGTATAACCAGCTCTCTCTTTCTTTGCAAGATGATTGCAAAACTTGGAAGGACACTGTAAGCTACATCACAAAACAAGGACCAAACACACAAACCTACACATACAATTATAGCAAACACTCACAAAAGAATCATTTGATAACGCTGTTTTCTCCCACACTTATGCAATCAAACGTAAGAGCAAAATGATCATTCATATATGCAAATTTTTCCCATCTTAAGTAATACAAAGAAATCAGCCTTCCTTTAACGTGCTTTCAAGATAAACCAACGTTCCACTAGAACACATTCCTTATGATTTTGAACATTGTTATCTGTATAAAATATATCAACCAAGACGTGAAATATGATTATACTGTTTTGTATGAAGAACATATGCGATAAATAGGTATTAGCGAAGGTTATTACAATGCAAACAGAACAATGTCTTACAGTATCACAATGTATATTATGATGTAAAACAGCAATCCAATTCATAATTTTCTGCCCTCAACCGTTATCTCACTTTATCAAAAGCAGATAAATTTTCATGCTCTGTTGAGTTGACAGTGTGAAGAGTTTTAATGTCAGCGCCAGGCCTCATTGTTTTAAAACTTTTCGTGCTAACATCAGCTGTGCATGAAATTTCAACTGATCATAAAAACTAAAATACTTAAAAGTAAAGCTTTTCCTTGCTTAATAAACTCAGATGGTGTATTTATACTGCTAATTGCTGTTAGGTTATTGGCATTTTCAAAATTGATGAGCAGGATAAAAATCATACGCAGTGGAATTAAGAAAGGAATTCAATTTTTGGAATGTTCGTGGAAAGCCTGAATACTTTGGGTCTCTTTCAATGTAAGTGAAGCCTTTGGGCTGCGCGTTTACTTTGCAAGAGACCCGAAGTATTCATTATTCGATGAACATTTTAAAAATTGATTTCATTGCTTATATTTACATTTTATTATAAATATCTAAAAAAGAAAAAAAATTAATTTAGGAATTAAAACAGTTTGTTTTAAAACATAATTGTATTAACGGTTTAGTCAGAGTGTAAAATGGAAAAGCGGAACAGCCAGCTTGAACACGGACAGCCAATGGAGCAAACAAGAGGCTTGTTATGCACATGCGACTCGGGTATAGCTCGCTGTCAAATACAACACCAGTGATACTTCTGGCGAATGTGTTCAGTGTTCGAAGCGTATTTCACGGGCAATTGAGCTTGGCAACTGTCACTCAAATTTGTGTAATTCATGAGGCTATGGACAGTTGCAAAAATCTAAAGATTTATTAAAGGATTGCTTCGAGAATGTAAATATCTGAGTATAAACCTCAGAGCTAGATCATGAATCATTCTCATTTACTCACACATCCTTTAGTTTCTTGTATGTCCATTTGATTCCTTTAATGAGATCTACAATTGACTTGAACCCATCCAGGAAAGGCTTGGCTACATCTATAAGGCCACGTATGGGAGCAAGCACATTGTTCCATTTAGCCTGTAAGTCTTGCTTCAGATCCAGAAGAGAGTCTTTCTGAATAATTAGAAATTATATCCGCACATTACATATCCTTGGTTTTAAACTGTTTATCTACATATTGGTCTAAGTCAAAAGTTATCCAAGTTCTGCTTTTTAAATCAAAGAAAAAACATAAAATGTTACTGTGTTTCCATGTTTGAAGTGACCCCCGTTTTTCTTTAATTTAACAACTTTAATCCTTACTAATATGATCGACGTTAATCATGTGGATGTAAATGCACACAGCGTAACAAAATCTTATTTTTGGGAGCAGCCCCTTTATTTTGAACTAAGGCCAAAATGCCCTGCAAATCAGAATAACTTAGTCTTTTCCTTGAGATTGCAATATCCTTTAATATACATATATTATTACTAGAACCAGTCAACGTCGTTACGTTACGCTAATAACGTCAGTTGCTAAGCTATGTCACTTCATTAATTACTCTTCCACCATATTTGCTGTTCTATTAAATACATTAACCAAGATGACTTAAGATATTTCATTGGTGATTAGGATGAAAGAAAACTAATGAGAAGAAATAAGAGGGTGCCACAGGGTTGTCTGCGGTTTGTGATTGTGGTATTTCCTGATTATACTCACTTACTTTTCTAGAATAGAAAAAAATAGAAGATATTTAAGAAAGCATTTTAGACGAAGAAAAGATAAGGAAAACACTTTTGAGACGTTTTAAAGAACAAAGAGACTAGATAAGTAGAAGTTTTGTTTGATCCTTTGTTAATATATTAAAATACTTCAGAGGTTAATGGCAAGATACGGACTAGACATGGCAGAAGGTACTGTAACAGTAATTTTTGAGGGAAGAAACCTTAGAACATTACCATTCATACCTACAGAAGACCAACTATCAACAGGGAAACTCTGGAAGGACTGGCTGGAATCCATAGAGTGGGAATTCAGATTTTTCAGAGTAGCTAATCCTTTAGACAAAAAAGATGCGCTGACTATATATGGAGGATCTGAGATAGCAAGACTAGAGAAAAGTTGCCAAACCAAGTAGACTCTAGGAAAGAACTAGATGAGTATCAGAAATTAAAAATAAAGCTAACGGAATAATTCATGCCTAAGAAGAATAAACATTATGCGAGATATGCTATGTTGAAGACAAGACCTGAAGTAGGAGAAGCAATTGCTGCATACGCAACAAGATTACAAGAAAAAGCACATGATTTTGAGTTTGGTGATACTTGCGATGAAATAATATTGGAACATCTCATACAAACAATAGAGAACACACACCTGATACAAAAATGCATTTCTAAAAACTGGACTTTACAACAATTTTTGACAGATGCTGGACAGATAGAAGATGTTTTAATACAAGTTCATGATATGAATACAGATCCAGCATATCAGGAGATAGCTAGTATAAAATCACTAAGAAACAACCAGAAATCGAGAGACCAAGAGTTCGATGAGAGAGATAGAAACGCAAGATATTGCACATTTTGTGGCTTGATAAGGGCACACCAAAGAGGAAAACACTGCCCTGCATATGGCACACAATGTAACATTTGCAAGAAGTGTAACCACTTTTCATCTGTGTGTAGAGCAAACTTCATCAAAAAAGCAATAATGGATCAGAAGAGTCCAAGGCGTTATAGCTAGAAGAAGAAACACAGTATAAAAAGGGCAGAAGAAGTAGATTCTAGCAGCGACACAAGTTCAGATGAATACTTATTGGAAAAATCTCTGATGCATATGCAATCAAAACAGTATCAGATTCTACTGCAGAGAAGAAGGATAATATTTCATCAATTGATATACAACTCTTACAGGGAAAAGTCAGCTGACTTGAAAATAAACTATGGTCAGCAAAGAACCTTATTCAGGATTTGTTAACATGGCAGCAAAATAAAGAACGTAATGATCAGAAGACATATGAACCAACCGGAACGAGCTTGGAGAAAATTGAAAAGACTGATGGGTTTTAATATAGCATGCAAAGCCATGATCAAAGAGAATCCAGGGAGCACCAATGGGTTTTACAATGAACAGCAGAACCCTAGATCTAGAAGACTACGGTGAAAAGAAGGAGCAACTGCACCATGTTAAGCTGCAGTCAAATCAAAGAAAGAAACAAATAAAGAAGTAAGTTCTAAAGACATTTTGAAACTAACAGCTCTTTTAATAAAAACACATGAACAGGGTTTAACCTTTTTATGAATTATTAATTTGAAAATTTAGAGAACACTGACAGATTAGAACATCTTCATTTTAATTTCATAAACATATCATCCAAGCAAGATTTTTAGATACAGTTAGCTTGAACTCTTTCTTTAAAATAAGGGAGAAATGTAATTTCTCTCACCTTTGCCCATATAAGATAGGCTGTCAGCTCATGTAAGAAATTTCTATCTTACATGACCACGTGACTGCTTCCTTACATGGGCAGTGTTAAATATTCTTTTATCCCGAAAAAGGATACTTAAAGGACCAATATATTGCGCCTAGGTAACCCAAAAGCACCAAGCAAGGTTAAGCGTTACTTACTGACGTCATATAACGTTAATGACGTCACCGAACGTGCCCCGCGTGACGAAAACGGCAATGTTACGCTAGTGGCACAGGGAGCCAAGCAGGAATTTATTTTGCATATTGCAACTTAACTAATGCTCCAAGGGTGTTTTCCTGACAATATCAAGGTGCAAACTATGTATACACCCATTTTAATGCCCGATAAAAACACTCGTGAACTCAGAAATAATGTAAACCCAACGAGCAAAAAGTTAGAAATTTCAGGTTTTCATGGAGTTTTTATGTTCTGACAAAAACCCTTTGAAAAATGGGAGAAAAACGATCCATCATGAGCCTGTCCATGTAGGATAGAGAAATCTCACCCTCGGGGTCGGAATTTAACCAGGGACTTGGCAAGCCTCGTCCCTGGTTAAACTTCTGACCCCTCGGGTGAGATATCTCTATCCTACATGGACGCTCATGGTGGATTGTTATAATCCTTTAATATACAGGTCATATTACTAGAACTAATCAACGGCGTTACGTTATGCTAATAAAGTCAGTTGCTAAGTTATGTCACTTCATTAATTACTCTTCCACCATATTTATGTTCTATTAAATACATTAATCAAGATGACTTAAGATATTTCAGAGACATATACCCATTTGTGCCTCTCTATTAGTTATCATAAGCTTAATGCACGAGTTTTACACTACTGATTGGTAGTTTATTTATAAAGGGATAAGGTACACTTGGGGACTAATCTAAAGTGGAGGAACAAAAACACAAAGAAATTCCATCTTATCCCAGCCTATATAAAAGATCATACTTCAGTGAGAAAAATAAGCTAATTACGCAGGCAAAAAACTGGGGTCAAGTTAAGTCTGGAAGCACAGTAGTGTGGCTGTGTAAGAATACTGAAGTACATTAAACTATACATTTTGAAGTTGTACGCTTCTCACAGAATACCAAAAGTTTTGTTAATGAGAAGGTGGTACCCAAGTTAAGAGTTGGCGTCAATATGGAGATTTTATAAAGTTTTGGGTCACTGTAAGACGGCAACTTTGATATTCATATCAGGGCGTTGTTCAGCTATTTCATCTGCTCAATAGGGTATATCAGGTTCTATTTGTAATTGGTAAAGAGTCTTAATAAGTTGTTTGAGCCGCCCATATGTGCGTACATTTCATGACAATCTGAGCTTATATACACTGCACACACATTTGTTAACCTTAAAGCGTCCTTGTCGTCTGCTGAAATGTTTGAAGTCTCTTTGACAAACAGTGTAGATCCAGATCATGTTAGAACAGTCTGATCTGGATCCGCACTGTTTGCCTCTTTACATATGTTAACCAATAAACAGACATTTTCGGATATAGTTATTTTGCTTGCGTTTTGAGGGTTAAATTATAGGTTTTGTCTTTACTGTTTATACTGGGGTGTTATGGCGCAAGATGATATAGTTACATAAACTGGACATTCGAATAAACACACGCCTCATTTTCAGCTTTTAGTTTTAGCTATGTCTAAAGTAGATCAGCCCTAATTACGCATTTATGAGGTGACGTCTTTACATTGACCCAGTAGCCTTATAATATGCCTTATAATATGTCTTTTGTAATGCGGAGGCATAATTTTGAAATATTTCAAAACGCAAGCTATGTTTCCAGCAATAAAATGTGACTTCTCTACGATAAAATTGCAATGTTCAAAATAGTCTTTCAGTTGCTATCCATCATATGGGTATATTGACCCTTCTAAATAATTTATGCAGTAAACCTATTGATACATGTTTTCAATACTTAATTCAAGAACTGGCTGCTCTCCTTTAATTGTATTCATTAAGTTTTAACTGTCTTATAAAGTCTCATAAATGTACCCATTGGGTCATGTTTTGCTCTTTCATCTATAATTGTGGCCTTTCCTAGTAATACTCCTTTATGAGCCTTGAAATGTCGTTTACGATATTGTGGCATTTCAACAATTGTAGACTCAGGCGAGCATGTGCAGCCTCCTATTAAGCTTAGCAACTCCAAATGACGTTCAGTCAATAGCTTAGTTCTCATAAAATACTCAAGGAACTAGCAAAATTCTGATCAGAATGTATGCACGCACAGGCTGGTTTAAGCCTTTTACTGGTCGCACATACCACCTTTTCGGAAATCTCATGTCGTGGCTCATTTGTTATTATGGGTACACTTACATTCTCTGAACCCAATCTTAGAACCTGTCAACATGGCTTCCACATTCGTGTTAAGGTCATGTACTATCCCCGCTTTCCTCTACTTTAAGTTTCATTCAAATCAAACCCTTAAAAAGTGTTTAAAAGTTAATTAATGTTTGCTAGTTATTTAAACCCATCACTGGCAGGCTAAATGAGATATTGCCAGTAAGCAACACCGGCATTCTGAATATTAAAAACGGCTCACTGTTATATAGAGTATCTTATACAGGTTGGATAATATATCAAAAAGTTCAACAGGTGTGGGCTCCTTGCTCCCTTGATCTCTAAATATAATACTCTGATCTCCCCAGATCCCTGAAAAATGTTTTCATCAGCATTTTTGCAGTGCTCACGAAATCACCATAAGTATGTGATTGCTCCCAGCTCCCCTAAAATAATTACCAGGGCATCCCAGCTCCGTGAAAATAGATAGCCCTTCTCCCCAGCTCCCAAAAAACCCTTGGCCTCATCAAATATGAGGCTTGTCAATCGTTTTATCTTTTGTGAAACGAGTTTAAAACAATTCAATAACACTTGAGCACAAATGGTAGATTCTAGGTACCACTATAACACTAAAATACTTTAAATCACTGGTTAGCTTGTCTGATAAGTTTGAATAGTTAAATAATGCCAATGCATAAAATATATTTGTTCCATCACCTAGCCCTTACAGAATAAGCAAACAATTGTTTTAAAAGACATGCATTTTATGTTTAGAGAAATACAGGCCTCAAGATAATTGTAGTTCATTACAAATCCATATTTTTATTTCTTAATCAAAACATAATTGAGCCACGACATTTGATTTCAAACATATAAGCTTAGAAACTCAAGATGATGTTCAGTCAGTATCTTAACACTCATAAAATATTCAATCGACTAGCAAAGGCTCTGATCAGACTGCACGTATGCCCAGGCTGATCTTAGGCTTTGCTTGTCGCACATATCACATTGTTTAAAATCTCATGTCGCGGCTCATATATTGTGGGAACTCAAATAGACCCTTAATTAGATAGTTCATTTTAGCACCAAAACATAATGCTGCGAGTATCTAATATATTCATCTTAGTGAGACTGTTCTTTTTAGCACCCAAAGGCTCATACAAAATTTTTTGCATGACATGGTCGCTTATCTCGACTTATTGAAATATATACCATTGATTGCACTCCATTGCTAAAGGTGTTTTCCATATCATCCGTCAATGATCTACGGTGGATCAGAGAGTTTATCAGCTTCTGAATGGCTTTCTGGAGTCTGGAAATGATCTTGGGTATTTCCTTTGCGGTGTTAAACCATTCAGTAGCACGACCTATATAATATACAAAGGATAATAGCGTTCAAAAGTTTAACCAGTGACATCCTTTTATGACCCCCATCCCCATGGCTTAGGCTGCTGGTAATTATAAGGTGGGGTGGTTCTGCCGTTATTTCATTATTTATTGTCCTTGATTTGTTATGCAGTAATGTGTGTCACTTCTTATTTTGCAAGAACCACGCTGGAGAACATAGAAGTGGTTGCTTTATTTTTATTGTCTTCTTGATAGCATTTTGCTTTTATTGTTTCTTCCCTCTTCCTCATGGTACCATAGGTTGGTCTGCAATGTGAGACTCTGGCATTTCCTGGTCATACTCACTTACTTTATTCGTATTTTATTATCCCCTCGTTTTTTTTAAACAAGAGGGCTCTTGGTCCCTGGGTCGCTCACCTGAGAATATCTGATCAGTGGAGTGGAACCATTGTAAAAGTTTGGTAAAGTGCATCATTAGGAACAATCCTGTGAAATTATTTTGAATTTTGATCAGTGGTTCAGGAGAAGATGAGGTTTAAAAGATTTCTTATCTATAGCTCTGGCAGTCCTCCTGTTTGGTAAAGCAGAACCATTTATGCAATTTTGTAAGAGGGCATCATGTGCAATATTGATGTGAAGTTCTATGGAATTTGGACCAGTGGTTCAAAAGGAGATGTCGTTTAAAGACACATCTTATCTAGAGAACTAACAGCCCCTTTGTTCAGCACACCAGAACCATTTTTGCAATTTTGGTAAAAGGTAGTAAGAGGAACAATTCTGAAAAAATAATTTTTAATTTGGACCAATGGTTCAGGAGGAAATGCCGTTTAAAGGTATTTCTTATCTAGACATTTGGCAGCCATTTTGTTCAGCGGAGTGTAACCATTTGTGCAATTTTGTTAGAGGGTATTATCAGGAACAATTATGCTAAATTATTTCGAATTCACGTCAGTGGTTTAGGAGGAAATGTTGTTTAAACATTTCTTATTTGGAGCTTTGGTGGTCCTCTTGTTTGATGGGGCGGTACCATTTATGTAATTTTTTAAAGAGGGCGTCATGGGAAACCTTCATGTGTGGTTATATGAAATTTGGACCAGTAGTTCAGGAGGTGGTTTGTTTAAAGGTATTTCTTATCTGGATATCTGGCAGCCCTTTTGTTCAGCGTAGTGTAACCATTTGTGCTATAGAGGGTATTATGAGGAACAATTCTGTGAAATAATTTTGAATTTGGACCATTGGTTCAGGAGTAGATGTCGTTTAAAGACATTTCTTATCTAGAGCTTTGGCAGCCCTTTGTTCAGTGGACTGGAACCATTTGTTCAATATTGGAAGAAGGCATCATGAGAAAGAATACTGTGAAATTATCATTAACTTGGACCAGTGTTTCCAGAGTAAATGTCGTTTAAAAGTATTTCTTATCTGGAGCTCGGACAGCCATTTTGTTCAGCGGAGGATAACCATTTGTGTAATTTTGGTAGAAGGTATCAAGAAGAACAATTCTGTGAAATTATTTGAAATTTGGGTCAGTGGTTCAGGAGGAGATATATTTTAAAAGATTTCTTATCTAAAGCTCTGGCGACACTCTTGTTCAGTGGAGCAAAACCATTCATGCAATTTTGAAAGAGGACATCATGGGATACATTCTTGTAAAATTAAATGAAATAAGGACCAGTGGTTTAGTAGGATATTTTGTTTAAGAAAAAGTTTATGGAGGGATGGACACCGGACGGACAACGGTCCACAGACAAAGACCGATCACAATCACTCACCTTGAGCCTTAGGCTCAGGTGAGCTAAAATGCGAAGGGGATGTTGTTATTGCCTATGTGGCATATTAAAACGACGGAAATTATGAGTACAACAGAGTGCAAGTAAAAAAAAACATTCACCCTAAGGTCAAACTGCTGATCTTGGGGTTAGATGAAAAGGTCAAATACCATAACATTTTATTTACAAAGTCAAATTCAAAGATTTTTATACCAATTTTGTTTGTGTTCTCACAAAAACATATTGACGGGAATTTTTCTTCTGTGATCTGGGTCATGCCCCAGGGATGGGACTTGTGGGTGCTGGGGGTAATAAAAACTTAAGCGTGGGTATTTGCGATGGCGCCCCATCCACAGCACATTCTAGTTCACCTTATAACCAAGTTGAAAAAAAGAGATAAAATAAGAGGTTAATCGAACATTATCACATTTTCCAAAAAGATCAATAACTTCAATGATGCAAATGCAAAATGTTTAGAATTTATTTATTTTATGACATTATACCTAATTTGAAATCGTATTTTTGGCATAAAAACGTTAATTTGGGGGTGGTAAGGTTTGATGCTTTATGTCCCAGTCAACAGCTTTGGTCATGTTGGGATGGTCAGTTCACCTTACCAAACTTTTTTTCCTGGGTGACTTGGTGTATAAATTGAAGAAGATTGTTGGCTCTAATAATTTTCAGCGTTGTTTAGTAAACAATTTCCCTTTATAAAAAGATTGGCTATGACATGTTATAATGTATTGTAACAGACTGCACATTTGGTGGTCAACCCAATCACGGTTGGCAACTTTGCTTCCTCTTTAATTGCACGCAGGTGGGTCGGACTTCAGACTCTATGATGGTTCCGACTTAAAGACTTCTCTATTGATGAGATGGTAGGGGCCTAATGCTTTGGCTGTTTGCTGGGCCTACTGAGGTTTAAGTGTTGGATTTCTTTTGCTCTGGTATTCAGTTCCATTTACTGTTGAGTCCTTATAAGTGCCTTATCTCCTTGTTATATCTTGATTTATATGTTTTAGGAGATGATGCATTGATAAGTTAGGGGTCTTTCATGCAAACCAAATATCTATGTGTCTTGATCCACATCTGAATTAAGGGTGATGTTGGTGTCTTTAAACCAGTTTAAGCCCTCCAGTAAATGATTTTACTGAGCGTTCCAAGGCGGTACTTCTTTTGTGGATATTTTATGGGTTTTTTCTGTCTTGTGTTTGCTATGTCTTTGTGCGTGTCTGTTTATATGTGCTTTGTGGTCACCTGCTGGGAAAGGGATGACCTCTTGGCTCTCGTTTGTGGTGTTTAACTAGGAGTTTGTCGTTTTCCCATTGGTATGCTGGGTCAGGTGTGGTACTTGATTGTATCGATTCCTGATCTTTGCACCCTCACCTTCTTTGACTAAGAAGTTAACCTGTACTTCGTGTACATACTTTTGCTTGTAACTGGCAACTCCCCTCCTTGATTTAGGGGAAGGAAGGAGAATGGCCATGGAATTAATTATTTCATGATCAATCTCCGTGAAAGTATGGGAACAGGCCAGGATCGAACTTGCGACCCCTGGATCTGCAGTCAGATACGTTACCGACTGTGCTATGCGGCCTGTCATAAAAAGTTTAATGCCATATACACTGAAACGAAGTTCTAAGTGGCCACTTTTCACTTAATTTTTCGGACTTAGCGCTAATGTTATTGAAATAAATTTTTGCCCAATTATGTGTATCTCAATGGACTAAAGTTAAGTAGTGCTTTGAAAGAGTTTTCTATCACTTCACAAGTTTTGGGTTCAAAAATGCAAAAATCGATTTTTTAAAGAAAAAAAAGGGTTTTGATAGCATTTTTTCCAGTTGAAGTACAGGTGGTTTCAAACCTGTCCAGCCGACTTGAAAAAGCACCGAACCCCTGCAATTTTGCCTATGAACCATTTTTTTTTTTATGAATTTAATAAAAAAAAACACTAATTTTCCACATTTTTGAATATTTTTCGAAAATAATCAACTGCACATACAAATACCAAAATACCAAAGATCAGGAATCGATACAATCAAGTACCACATCTGACCCAGGATACCAATGGGAAAGTGACAAACTCACAGTAGGTTTCACAAACGAGAGCCAAGAGGTCAGCCCTTTCCCAGCAGGTGACCACAAAGCACATATAAACAGACGCGCACAAAGACATAGCAAACACAAGACAGAACAATAACATACAAGATCCACATAAGAAGTACCACCTTGGAACGGTCAGTAAAATATTTTACTGGAGGGCTTAAACCGGTTTAACGGCGCCAACCTCACCCTTAATTCAGATGTGGATCAAGACACATAGATATTTGGTTTGCATGAAAGACCCCTAACTTATCAATGCATCATCTCCTAAAACATATAAATCAAGGAGATAAAGCAAAGATAAGGACTCAACTGTAAATTAAACTGAATACAGGAGCAAAAGAAATCCAACAGGTAAACCCCGGTGGGCCCGACAAACAGCCAAAGCATCAGGCCCCTACCATCTCATCAATAGATAAGTCTTTAAGTTGGAACCATCATAGTGTCTGAAGTCCGACCTACCGGCGTGCAATTAAATAGGAAAGCAAAGTTGCCAACCATGATTGGGTTGACTACCAAACATGCAGTCTGTTGCAATGCATTAATGTTATAGCCAATCTTTTTATAATGGGAAATTATTTTAATGAACTGCGCTGAAAAATTATTAGAGCCAACAATCTTCTTCAATTTATACACCAATTCACCATAGAAATCAGGTTCCAAAAGTCCTTAGCGCAAGAGAGATTTAAGTCCAACTTGGACTTTAAAAATCAAAGCATAGTATCGTCTATAAAATTTTGAAAATGTTTTGCGAAGTTAATGATACCGATAGCCTTGTTTAAGAAGTCTCTGAGTTAACAATTTATTGCGAGTGTTGAAGTCAGCAACATAGCTAGATGCTCTAGCAAAACGAATGATTTGAGCGATATAGACTCCATAGGATGTAGAACGAGGAACATCACCATATAAACATGGGAATTGACAATTTCAAAATCAAAGTCGTCACGTTTATCATAAATTTTGGTAGAAAGAATATCATTAGAAATTGACAAATGCAAGTCTTAAAATGCGGCTTTGGTATCAGAGGCATTGGCTTTATTCAGTTGGAGCTCTGAAGGGTATATTTGACTAACCATATTGTCAAAACAAACATTATTAATATTTAAAATATCGTCCAAATATCTGGAAGTAGTGTTTAACGCATCAATAACATCAGCCTGCTTATCATCAGAAAGAGACATCATAAAGTCCCTCTCATAACAAAACAGGAATAAATCTGCAACCAGGGGAACACAATTAGTGCCCATAGAAATCCCAACTACTTGTCTATAGAGCTTGGTGCCAAAGCGAATAAAAATGTTGTCCAACAAAAGGTCAGCGCATCACATACATTTTGACACGACCATGCATGATATTTTTTAGGTTTTTCTGCAGTAAAAAATGCATTAAAGTCTATTTATATTTTAGCTGTTGCATATTCTAAGGAGGTGTTCTGTTACTGTCATTCCAGGCATTAAATGACACCCTTTCTACGACTCATTTTGAGAGTTGAGGCTACTGAGGCAAGTAATTAGTGTGTTTGATTTCTGGTTAAGTATGTGGAATTCTGAATGTTTCTTATACCCCTACTCCACGCAGACCACGAATTGCCACGAATTGACATATTTTGAATTCGTAGCTTAAACTGAATCGTTACATGTAGTTCTTGCATTTTTTAAGTATATTGGCCATTCAGGGTTAAAGTTTTGAACTGTTCAAAATTTTGTCCTTGAATTTCCAATCCCCCAAAAAGTCGAAGTTGATTGGCTGCACAATCCTAATGCATTCTTAGACATTATAACTGATTTATAATTGATTTGGAGCCATTTGAATGCATCTGTAGGTACTCTTAACTAATTCAAGGATTATGGAGAGGCAAGACAATCAACAAAATCAAATAAGAGGGAGCAAAAAACAATTCCCAAAGTAACTACCCCTACACGTGCATAAGAAACATTCCAAGAGGTAGAAACAGATGTGGACAATTCAAAAGCACACTCAGGATCAATTAGTGACTCCTGGTTGGTTAAGTGGTCAATGATGAATTAACATTTTTTCAAAGTCAAGAGTTACAAAGCATTTTTCTTCTAGATATAAGCAGCTGCGTTTGATACTCAAGTTGTAGAGTCAATGCTACAGCTGCTTGTTTTTTTTAACCTGATGCCCTGGAAGCATGGATGGGGCCTTTTGAGAAAACCCCATGAATTGTCTAGAAAAGTTACTAATTTATTTTTAATCATAACCGATTTGTGAATGCATTTGACGTACCCTTAACAAACTCGTGACTAATTCATAGCTTCCTTGCAGTATTTCCAAATAGATTATTGCACACCCTAGCCAATTCATCACAATATTGTGTAATTCAAGCTAACTCCAGCAGAATCCCGTAAATATTCGTATCGCTTTCTAACCTGTTCCGTGACTGAATGGTAGAGCATCACCATTGAGCTGACAAATTTACGGTATCGCACGAATCCTAATATCTATCTATACTCAACTACAAAAGAAACCCATCAGTCACTTCTCAGGGCAATGATGGAAATCAGAATTAAGAAATGAAAATATATTTATACCATATTCCGCAGCAATCAGTTCTGCACCATTCCATTGAATAATGTTACAGTTTTACTTAAATCTGTTCATGCTATTCGCCAAGGTTTAGACAAGGGGTCATTTTCAAAAATGACAAGTTTTTCACTAGAGAATGAATATCTCGTTCTCATCTAAATCATTTCATTTGAGGTAAATTCGTCCGGAAACAGACATGACCCTCTCCTGCAGCAATAACTGCCTCATAACGAAGTCGAGCCAAACGCATGTGACGCCGCATAACATTCTTGGGAATCCACGCCCATTTTTAATTGCAAGCAACCTGAAGCTGTCGAAGATTCCGAGGTTGCACTAGCTGAAGGATCCCGGATGATTCGCCAGAGCTCATCTAACAACTGCTCTATCGCAATGAGATTCAGGCTAAACTTACGAGGTTTGTTTTGGCTTCTGCACACACTTCATTGCCTTGTCAGAGAGGGACATACCGGTTATTGGACGAAGTGAACTGATTAAGTCTAGAACTCGAGTGAAAACCAAATGTCTGAAACGTGTCATTTTTAGAAATGACCCCTTGTCTATACACGGGCGTACAGCATGAATGGGTTTAAGTAAAACTGTTTCATTATTCAGAAGTTTGATGCATAATTGATTGTTAAAAAATACGGTATAAAATAATTTTTGATTTCTTAATTATTTTACCATAATTGCCCTAAAAAGTGGCTGATGGGTTTCTTTTGTAGTTGAGTATATCATTAACGATTCGCGGGGTTCATTGTCTGCATGGAGTAGATGCGTTAGCTTTAGGAACATTTCATTGTGAATGACAGCTACATTTGTCATTGCTTTTTTTGTTGTTTTTGTTCCTGTAATTGTAATAACTTTTATATTCTTCAATGCATTTTGTTTGATTTCAACAGTAGGTTTCAATATAGAAAAAGGCTTGTCACATTAGTAAATAAATTGCAGCCTCTGTGTATACAACTCACCTTTTAAAAACATGCATGCATCAATTATTTTCCCCTTGACATCAAAAACCATTGTGACAGCCATCTTGATGCTGGAAATACATAATATTATTTTATACTTAGCAGTGAAATCAATGAATATCAAAAACAGATAAAAGTGATATCAATCACTAGTGAAATGATATGATATCACTAGTGATTGATATCAGCTTATATTTTCACTGTAGCCTTTTTGGATCACCTCTGTCTTTTCCATTCACTTAATGCAGCTCACTTCTAAAGTTCAAACGTCTTTAACGTTCTTATTTGAGAACAAAAACATCAAGTGTGGGTAGTCATTTTCTTAGTTAGAACATGAGAAACATTTTGGTACCAAAATAATTCAGGTCTGCTGAAATCTTTCAATTTTGAATTTTCAACACCTCCTGCTTCTTGAGTGAGGCAATGCATATAACCTATGCTACGCAACGTCATCAACAAAAATCAATTATGACGTCGCTTATGACGTCACTTGTCTTGCATTTTGACGCTGAATAAATTTCTTTTTATCTGTAGGTCTTGATGACTATGGATCATGCAGATTGATCCAGGTATTCTTCTCAAATACTCCTTGGTCATCTTTTTACATTATTGTGATTCGGCTTGAAGCATGGTTAACAAATTGATTCACTGTAAATCTTCCAAAAAAGTATAAAAATAAAAAGAAAATTTACTTTTTTATTAAATACCAAATATATTTCATCTCGTGAGTTGAAAACATCGAAATTTTATTTGTGCTGCGCACTCAAGAAACTTCTGATGTTTTCAACACACTCGATGAAATATATTTGGTATTCACCTCAAAAGAGTAAATGTCCTCTATATGTAATCCATATTTCATCCTAAAATAGCATTTATGATGCATATCATTTAAGAATTTTGAATTGTTCAAATGATCTTACTCAAAGTAAACAATACACTAGTTTGTTTCCGATTTTAATGTTGCTAAATGGTGGTTCTCATCGTTTAATATGATAAACTGTAAAACGTATTCATCAATGATCCCTTTGGGTCACATTATTCATTGCTATTTGCTTTCAAACTTATATCTTCATGTTTAGTTAACACTAGAATTGTCAGAAAATCTGACTATAGCCCCGCTGTAGCGCTTTTCATGCTTAAAAAACTTTAATCAATAAATTTGTGAGAAAAACAGGTAACTTTGGCGAAATTACATCCATTTGTTCTCAAGATATTAAGTGAAAAGTTATTGAGTGAAAACAAAATTTTGATATCAATCGAGAGCCATGCCTCCATCACATATTTGAGAAAAATGACCAGTAACACTCCCAACTTAGATCTTGTGCAAATCTAAACTAATACAAAGTAGTGTATAGGAAACGCTCTGATCAAAGATTATATTACAACACATTGCACCATGCAAAAAAGACTATATAACACAGACAATATACGCCAATCCAGAACGTTAAGTCAGAGGGGGTCCAACTCTGACTTTATATTAGTTGATGAAGGGAGAGGAGAGTAGATACAAATAACACAAAAAGCGGGCCATCATCAGGCCACCAGCAAAACGCCATTTTAAACGGCGTTTCGCTGGAGGGCCGTTTATGGCCCAACATTGATGCTGGCTTGGTAGTTTTGTAAGTTTACAGGGAATCTGAATCAATTTTAGCAAAGAACCCTATAGCTTTATTATTTTCCAGGGGGGTCCCACACCCTGGTCCCCACTCTGGGCCCACACATAAATCAAGAAAATAATTATTGTAAAGCAAACAGCCAGCTTGGGCTTTTTAGTGGTATGATTGTAAAGCTAGAAAGGATACAAAGGACTTATCACTAAGCAAGCACAAAACACAATTTTCACACATATATTTGAAGCAACAATATTCAACGAACCAACAATAACATATTTGCTAGCAAACAATGAACCAACAGCAACAGAAACACCCCTTAGAATCAATTACATCTGCAGCCACTGGGATTGAGGGGTGAGGGCGTACAGTTTATTTCATGCTTTGCAGTGAAATCTACAATGCATATCTAGAACAAATAAAAATGGTATTTTCACAGAGTGAAACGATTTGATATCAATTTCTAGTTATTGTGTCAGCCTATATTTTCATTAGTGATTGATATCACTTTTTGGATTACCTCTGACTTTTCCAATTAATATATGCAGCTCATTTTGAAACATCAAATGCCTATATCTTTCTTATTTGTGAACAAAAACATCAAGTTTGGTTAGGTTTTTTCTTAGTTAGAACATCAGGAACATATTGGTGCCAAAATATTACAGATTTGCTAAAAATTTAATTTTGCATTTTAAGCACCTCCTGCTTCAGTGAGTGAGGCAATGCATGTAACCTGTGTTACGTAACGTCATCAACCATATATGGAGTAACTTATAACGTCACTTGTCTCGCATTTTGACGCTGAATAAATTTATTTTGATCTGTAAGTCCCAATGACTATAGATTGATCCAGGTATTCTGTCACAAATTCTACTTTGTCTTCCTTTGTATTATTGTGATTCCGCTTGCAGCATTGTTAACTTATTAACCATAAATCTTCTAAAAAGTATAAAATAAAAAGAAAATTTACTATTTTCATTAAATACCACATATATGTCATCTTGTGAGTTGAAACATCAAAAGTTTCACCCGTGCTGCACACTTGTGAAAATTCTGATGTTTTCGACACACTCGGTGATATATACTTGGTATTCACCTCAAAAAAGTTAATATCCTCTATTTACTATGAAATATCCCAAGTGAACAGAGGAATGTCTACAAACTGTTCTACAAACAGTGTTGCCCACTTAAACTCCATCTACCCTACTTGAAAAGAAAGGCGTATCGTGGTGAGCAAGCGCGGATCTAAAGGGGGTCCTGACAACGTTTGTTTCTTCTTTTATGTTTAGCCATCAACGTATTTTATGGAGGGTTGTACAGACCTACCTTCTCGAGGGGTCTGAACCAGAATTTCTGAGGTAACCTTTTACCACATAAAATTTCCAGGGGGTTAGGACCCCTTGTCTTGGCCCTTCTGGGTCTTCCATACAGTTTGTTTCACAATTCATTTGACTGAGTACAATTCTGCTTTGTCTGTAATAAACTTACAATGCAATTCTTGTTTCATTTTTAATGTCAAGTTATATTGCTTTTGTTCAAAGCTTTAGCAACCGGGCCATGTAGGGCAGTCAGTAATGTGTCCGGCTGTAGATACGTGTCTAATTGCATATCCAGGGGTAACAGTTTTATCTCAGCCCAGTTCCATACTTTTGCTGATATTATGAAATAATCTCTACGGTCATTCCCCTCCCTTCGGCTGATTCACGATGGGTTGTTGTCAGTTAAAAGCAAAGTACTGGTTAACTGCCTAGTCAAACTTGCCCAGGAAAAAGGTGTGGTAAAGTAAACTGACTGTCCCGACATGACCATAGCTGTTGACTTGGACGTAAAGAACCAAACCAAAACGAAACAAAACAAAGATTTAGCCGAAGTAAGTACCGTAAGGCATTCCATCTCAATTGGATGCAAACAAATGTAATGACGGAATAAGTAAGTCTGTTTGGTATTCAAAAAGTAAAAAAAACCTAGATAGCTTAAACATGTTTAACATTAAAGTAAGTAAGGTTGCAAAGATCAGGAATCGATACAATCAAGTACCACACCTGACCCAGGATACCAATCCTCGCGCCTAGTTCTGGTGTGGATTAAAGCACATATGGGAAAGTAACAAAAATCGCAGAAAACACAACACACAGGAGAACCAAGAAGTCAGCCCTTTCCCAGCATGTGACCACGTGGTTGCAAGGAACAGACAATACAGCATAACATCCAATATCATAAAGCAAATGAATATATTCAGGAAACGCTATGATCACAGATCACATGTAGCACCTGAAGACACATTTAAGACATCTAACCCTAGTAAATGAGTATGTTATGTATAAGGAATGAATTCAGGCATACACAGCAGTAATGAAATCTCAGAACTTTTTTAATTGAATATGAGCCTTAACACAAGGAAACTTGACTTTGATACGTGCAAACAACAAAAGCCCAGGTCAGCGTATGCATCTTTTTTGACTTATTATAGCTAACTGTAAAGCATAATAGTCCAACGTGATAAGTACAAATTCAAAATCCTTACTAGACAAGTGTCTGTAGCCAATTAAACTGGTTTTATTTGTGGTTTGTGTTTATCTTTGTTGTACTGTCTTGCATGTTCCTTGAAACCTTGTGATAACATGTTGGGAAAGGGCTGACCTCTTGGCTCTCTTGTGTGAGATGTTTTCTTGTGTTTTTGTCATTTTTCCATGTGGTGTCCTGGGTCAGGTGTGGTGCTTGATTGGTTATAAAACTTGCACATGCTCAACTCAACAGCGCATGAAATTTATCCTGCTCATAAATGTTAAAATGTCATCAATTGTTAGCATCTTAACATATATTAGCATGATACAACATCTGACCGTTTGGAGCAAGAAAATTCTGGATATTCCAGTATATTAATTTCTACTATGAGCAGTTGAAATTTCATGCTCAGTTGATTTGAGAATGTGAAGAGTTTAATAACCACGGAGACTGGTCACAAAGCCCAGTGATAGTTTGCGTTGTTGCCTACATATACTTACTCAGTTATAGCTCTACTTATTCCTGTGATTGCTTGCATCGGATTGTCAAGAAGATGCATAAATCCATCCTTGATCAGATTAAAGGCTTCAGTTATCTTCTTTCCAATGTATGGAAGCGCCATTGTGATAGGATCAACAACATCCTGTTTAAATACAGTTATCATAATGTAAATATTGAAGTGTTGACACGACATATTAAATTTTACTTGCATATATTAAAATATAGACCTTAACCAGACTGCTCCATATTGCGAAGTCTGATCTTGGTCCATACTACCTTGTATAGAGACTACTATATGCAGCATCCGGCGAATTTATCCCAACATGGCTAATCAGAAAATGGCGTCTGTGGGTCGTTGTACTAATATTTATCAATACACGACATGGGCTGGGCTTTAGTCTGTGATTATATCAGTTTCTGATCATACTCACTTGTTGCCTTGGCCCAAAATTACCAAGCTTCCTTTAAGTCAGGGAGTTAAGTATTGATATTTCAACATTTTATAGTAAATGTTTTATAAATTGCCAGGATCGATGCAGTACTTATGGTCAAAGATATCACTGTGATCTACAGAAAAAAGAAACTATTTTGATTTTTTGTTGAAACTCTCAACATACTCTTTGGCCATATATAGACTAAAAATTAATCATATTAGACAATTGATCAAACATCAATTTGTCAATAAATGTAATTTTCTTCGTTTGAGTTTATGAATAAGAAGAAAATTAATTTCTCCTGGGTAATCGAAATGAGCGTCAGGTGGCGCTAGCAGTGAATGCACGTGAAATTGGCTGATTGAAGACATTCAGCTTTGGACAGTTCAACAATCAATTACGCATTGATTTTTATAAAACGAGATTTCATGGACTCGAAAAAATATGAAAGCTACTTTAATTCAAATTACATATTAATACTGTATAAGCTTGCTAATACCTAAAATCAAAGATGTATACAGGTTCATTAAAAAGTGATTTCACTACGCAATATTTCAAAAGTTTTTTCACATTTTTAAACATTAATGGTGTATGTTTTACCATACATGTAATTGAATAAACATGCAATTTTATTTCTATAAATCATATCAACGTATAATTGGACAGCATTTGTATATAAATATTTAATACATTCCAATAAAAACACAACAGTATACTTAAATACTTTCCAATTAAAACACAAAAACATACTTGTACGCCTACACAATAAAGTCAGTATTCGTTGCACCTCTCCTTGCTTTATAAGATCTGCAATTCTCCTTGGCATAGAATTGTAAATTTCTTCCTGGACGTTTGGTGCTACACTATATCACGCTTCACATACTCACTTCCACATCTCTTCTTTTAAACACAGCAGTTGGTTACCAATCTCTTTCTTCATTATAATCCAAACGTTCTCTATGGAATTCATTTTTGGCGAATTCCCTGATTGGGTACTTTGTTATATTCTAGGAATGTTCTAAGTCTTTTAGAGTTATGGATTGTCACAATATCATGCATAAAGATATATCCCTCCAGAAGGAACAGAAAACATTCATATCAGTCTGTATTTTACAGGCATCACAACCAAGGACATTGTCGTGTTTGGCGCAAACAGAATGAGAAATACCATGCTAAGTGTATTCAGAATAAGTCGCCAGTAAGTGTACAAGTCTGAGGAGCCATTAGCAGCAGAAGCATAGTAAGAAAAAGGGCAAAGATAAAGAAGCATGTCTCGTCTGAGAAAAGTAAATGGTAACATGGATAATGCAAAATACCAGAGTGATATTATTCATGATATTGTAATGACATGTTAATGCATTGTGTTCCCACAGATGGGATTTATCTTTATCCTTGATCTCCCACCATGCCATCACTCTAAAAGTACTAGAACATTCAAAGAAAGTAAAGGAATGCCTATTCTGGAATGACCAGGGGGTTTGTTAGACATGAATCAATCCCATAGAGTATGATGATGAGATTGGCAACAAAATGCTGTGTAAAAAAGAAAAGATGTGGAAGGGAGTATGTGAAGCGTGGTTTAGTGTAGCACTGAACTTCTAGGAGGAACTTTACAATGCAATGCCAAGGCAAATTGCAGATCTCATCAAAGCAAAGGCAGATGCAACGATATACTGACTTTATGATGTAGCGTGCGCTGTTATTGTGTTTTCATTGGAATGTATTTAAAATATGTTGTTGTGTTTTTTATTGGAATGTATTTGATAAATACATACAAATGTTATCTGATTATACGTTGATATGATTTATAAAAACAAACTGGCACGAGAATTAAATAACATGTATGGTAAACATAAACCATTAATGTGTAATAAAAATGTGTAAAAACTTTTGAAATATTGCGTAGTGAAATAACTTTTTTAATGGACCTGTAGTAAAGTTTGTACTGAACTTTCAGTGTTACATGCGTACATCAGTCGGCTGTCCAAGTATTCCTAACCAATTTCATAAATGTAATTTTGAAATTATTGAAGTTGTTTGGTTGTCTTTTTGTAAGTTAAGAGAATGATGTGCATTAGAGACAGGGGACTTAATTCAATAACATACCCAATATATTTAAAGATAAATCTGTTATCTTTTCTATTCCTACTTATTTTGAAAATAAGGAATCCCCTATCATTTGTTATAAACCTATTTGTAAAACTGTTTAACTATAACAAACTAGCAACAGCACTTGATAATGAAAATTCTATTCCTGACTCTTGAGATTGTAAAGACTCTAAGTATTGCTATCAACCCGCTAGCCATATAGTCACAGGGGATTTAAAAATCATAACTGATTCAAGAATTGGGTCTATTACATGTAAGGGACCTAATTATAGGTTTCCTTTGCCAATGGACTTCAAATCATGTCAGGAGGAAATTGCAGGCGCCTTGCAAGAATTTTGTAATTGCTTGTGTAAACGAGAGCATGTTGAGTCTAATGCCTTAAATAGTTAGAAACTAAATATTTTTAAGAAATTTGATTGTAGAATTTCATTTTGTTGCAATAATTAAGACCTTCTACCACCTAAACCTAAATTCGCTTTTAGACGTTTGAAGAAAGGGATCCAGGAATTCCATAGAAGGTTTGTTTTGGCAACTGCAGATAAGGCTGCTAACAATGTTGTGGTCGTTTGAAAAGTGTACTTTATAAACACCCTAAAGCAAGAACTTAGCACTGCAAAAACATAACTGGCTTGATGAGACGTCTATCGTTGATAGGCATCGATGACATATAGCAGCTAAGTTTGTGGTGTTTGTTGATGATGACCATATCAAGCTTCCTACGTTATACTGGTTACCTAAACTTCATAAACGGCCCTATAAGTTGCGTTTTATTGCTAATTATAATTCATGTACAACTACTGAGTTGCCTATTCTTTTGCATTCTTGCGCAAGAAGGCATGTCATTAAATATTGCTCAACAGTATATGCAAGAAATGGTGAAAAATTATTTTGGTCTATTAAATATTCAGGTGAAATTCTTAATAAATTGAAGTCTAGAGGTTTCTAGCATCAGGTTTGTCTACATATGATTTCTCTCTACTCTCAATACAACATTGTCTCATAATCTTATTAAATAAAAACTAACAGAATTAATTTAACAAACATTTAACAGAGAGGGCTCACTTTATTTTTACTTCTGAACAAGCTAAACGATATAAATTGTGGTCATGTCAGAAAATGTGTGATGCCCTCCATTACCTTTTTGAAATTAAACTAATCAATAGTTCTAACCGATCACTTGCATTTTTTCAAAGCAGGCAATATTCGAAGTTTATAAATGAAATTCGCCCAAACTGGTTAGATACTGTAAGAGAACATGTTATTTTAGGAATAAACATTAAAAAATCAATATAAGATTGCCCTTGTACTATGTGCTAAACATTGTGCTTGTCAAAAAAAATGTAGTTTCCTAGAAAACAGTTTGCATAAAAAATCCAGAAAAAAATACTTTAAAAAAAATGTGTGCCTACCCTACCTAAAATTTTCAGACCTGTTACCCAAAACACACTTTTTTGGTCTTATTTGTATAATATTAATTTCAAAGTATAGCTAGTGATTAATCAATGTTGGTTATATCACACTCTATAAAAAATAAAAGAGTCTCTTACTCATTCAAAATCGATTTGAGTTAAATCCAGAGGTTTAACGTTTCCTGTTATGATGTTATGAGTTTGTGTGGTTAGAACGAAGGCTGCAGTTTTGCTTTTTATTGCCCTAAAACATCTTTTAAATAAGTGGGTCAAGTCGACCTGAATCCCTCACCTGATGCTGTCTCCTAGTGACCCCAAGTGTGGAACCATATTTACAATATTTAGTTCCAGGACCATAAATCGAACAATTATAATAGAGGACCACTTTCATAAAGCTACAAGAAGTTGTTTTGAATTTACAATATTTCTTATATTGAAACATTAATAAAAAAATGATTATTAGAGGACAAAAAGCTATAAAAAGTACCCAGCGTGCAAAGAGTTAAAGTAAAACAAACCTTATTTATTATATGTGAACTTACGTGGTAAAATTTTAGAATGTCTTGTTTAACACCATCGACGAAAGCCCGAACATGTCCAACTATTAGTTTTATTTCTTCCATGATAACTGATCCAGCAATACTAAATATTTCATCTACAAATTCTTTTAATCGCTTGGTGACATCCCCCAAAATATGGGGTAAATTCTTTACTGTGCTAACAAGTGTGTCAAAAATCTTCTTTATTCCTCCATTTTTAAACAGATGGATGATATCACCGAACGCTTTCACAGCTCCTATCATGGGATCTATAATCTTGGCCACAATTTTGTCGTATATATGTACTAGATCTTGAACACTGTTGATACCAAAGTCCTGAAAAAAATGTATACATGTATCATAATACAGCCCCATCATGAAAATACCTGACATTTGTGCATGCAAAAATCAAAGATGCAGACCAGCAATATCATCTGTTCAATCTAATTAGTACATTTGTTATTCACTCTCTGGTAAATATGAGAACTCATGCACGGATCCAGAGGGGGACAGGGGATTCGGACCCCCCCCCTGGAAAATTACAAATTTATAGGGTTCCTTTATCAATACTGGTCTGGATCCCATGGAAAATCACAAGGCTACCAAGACAGCATTCAATGTTGGGACATTTAAATCGTGTTTCGCTGGCGGGCCGATGATGGCTCACTTTTAGTGGTGTTCGGATCCTCTCTCCCCTTGTCAACTAAAAAAGTTTCAGAGTTTGGATGGGCAGTTCGCCTGGCAATTTAATATGCAATGTTCCATACTCTTGTTTTTGTAGCGGAGCAGACTGGCGTGAGTCTTTAATTGTTAGAAATCTCAAAGAGTGTAGATTTAATTTTCTTGTCCTTTGGGATCATGGGTTTCATTGTGGAACTTTGAAACTATTAGAGGGTCACTGATGAAGCCTAAATGGCAGAAACTAGCTAGTCTGGCCCAGTAAATATGCACACTCTAGTTTCAGTTGTTTAGTGCAGTCTTTGCTTCCAAAGGATACCCTTTTAAGTACATATTTCTCTCAAAACGGAGGATATGGAGGATATATATATATATATTCAAATAATGAGTTGACCTTACATGTTTTGTTTTTATTTAATATAAACTTTGCTTAATAATATGTCAACATGTTTTGCTGAGCTCTTCAGGGTTGTGGCATAGTAACGTCGTAACGTTGAGACGTCACGTTTGGACGTCGTTGCGTTGAGACGTTAACTTAGAGGTCACGTGACGTGACTATACGTTTTTTTCAATAGCTGTTCATAAAACATTTAATTTAGGTTTAAAGCATCAAATGAAATACTTTTCCTTCGCTAACCTGGCAGAAATGCTTTCTGTGTGCATTTTAAAGAAATGAAACATTTGATTATATGATTTAATTTGCGAACGAAATAGATGCCATGCATTGAAAAGGAACCAGTATACGACGTGAACTGCATCAGTTTCTGATCCTGTGTAGCTCGAAAGCAATAATGTTTGTGAAATTATATTTCCGCATTTTTTGTTACCTATCTAATTTCACTTGTATCCTTGGATCAATCATGCTTTCATTTGCGAACTAAATAGATGCCATGCATTGAAAAGGAACCAATATACGATGTGTACTGCATTGGTCGTCGTCAATATCAGCGCTACTTGAACATCCTTTTTTGGGATGTCTCAGTGGCGCAGTTGGTAGCGTCGGCGTCTGGTGTAGTGCTAGGCAGTGTTGCCGAGGTCGTGGGTTCGAATCTCGCTAGAGGCAAAATATTTACAGCATCTATCGGCTCAGTAGATTCACTATATCCCTCCGTATATACTTAAGGAATCTTCTAACGCATACAGTAAACAATTTACTACAAACACTTAATTATGTTAGAAGCATTCAAATTTTTGTAGTTAAGCAACAATTTAATATGAATTACATCATGTGTGAAAATTTAAAAACAATACCTTGGGAATTATGCAAAATACAGCTTATTTAATTTGAAAGGGTCAAAATCAAAAGTCACAAAAATTGGAATTTAGGCTCAAGTCTGCATTTCAGTGAGGCAATTTTAATTTCATTTGTCAAGCTGAGCAATGGAAACCGTCATTTTGTAATAAGAAATGCATGAAATTCACGATAGGTTAGGTGTCAGACACTATGACGACCCTGGCAGAAAATTTTCATTGGTGAGTCACTGCCTGGTGTTCGTCTTTGGATGGGCCCACTGTGGCTCAACCGGGGGAGGGTTTATTTTAGCTCTGACTGTCTGTGAGTTCAGAGCAATTTTCTTTGTTTCATCACAATAATAATTTGATTGTTTCCCAGTGATGATACATTGGATAAGTAAAGAAGCCTCCACGCGAGCTTAAAGTTTTTTATGTTTTGACAACAGCATAATCTAGGGCGAAGATTTGGCAAGTAAAATTAATCTAAGCCCCCAGTAACTTCTACTGAGCGCTCTAATGCGATGTGTATGTTGTTGTTGGTTAATTGTTTATTGTTGCTCCTATACTTTGTGTTTTATGTTTGTATTTGGTTCTTGTTTTGTTGTACAGTAGTTAGTTTTTGCAATCATCTCGCTGGGGAAGAGGGAGATGGTTGCTTAAAGATTGTTTTTAATGTCATAGGACTGTTGGTGCTATGTGGCTCTTCCTCGCTGTGCAATGGTTTGGTCTGCAGTATGTGGTTGTGGTATTTCCTGGCCATATTCTACCGACTTTTTCCATGCGATTTTGAACAGTTGAAATATAAAAAGTCCACACTGTGAGTAACACCAGCAGGACTCTGCCGCTAGCTAGCAGAATAATTGTTTTAGCATGGCTATCCTGCCCCCCCCCTCCCCCCCGATCTATAGTCAATTGAGCACATATGCGATGCGATTGTAAGGACTAATTTAATTACTTGTGTGTGTGCACTGTCCGTTCACTTTTATAGATGTATAAGATGGAAGTTGGATATTTTTTTTTCTTACTTTATGAATAATAGAATACAGACTGACTTACCTTTGAAAATGATTCATGTCTCATTCATCCATGTTACTAAATGGAATACATTTGCGAATTGCTATTCTGTTTTCCGTATTAATTTGTTTGAAAAATGGCAAATTTGCGACTTTCCTTTTTTGGAGTTTTCAATTCAAACTTCAATATTTTAAATACTTTTCGTCAGTTTTCTCTGAAAATAGCCATGCATTAGCAGAAACCATTGTTCTAATTTATTTCAAAATATTTGTTAATTCGAAACTCAAGTTTTCAAGAAAACGTCAAATCAAAAGTGTATGCGTTAGAAGATTCCTTATATATATATATATATATATATATATATATATATATATATATATATATATATATATATATATATATATATATATATATATATATATATATATATATATATATATATAGAGAGAGAGAGAGAGAGAGAGAGAGAGAGAGAGAGATAGATAGAGAGAGAGAGGAGATAGGGATATATATATATATAATGAATCATGCTGTAAATATTTTGCCTCTAGCGAGATTCGAACCCACGACCATGACAACTCCGCTTAGCACTACACCAGACATTGACAATAGCAACTGAGCCACTGAGACATCCAAAAGAAATGTTCAGGTAGCACTGATATTGACAACGACTCATGCAGTACACGTCGTTTATTGGTTCCTTTTCAATGGATGACATCTATTTAGTTCGCAAATGAAAGCCTGATGGATCCAAGGATACAAGTAAAATAAGATAAATATCAGATTGTACGGAAATATAATTTCACAAACATCATTGCTCTCGAGCTACACAGGATCAGAAACCGATGCAGATTCATACAGTAGATAAATACATAGAGATCTAATGAATCAATTGAGTCTATAGGTTCTGTAAATATTTTGCCTCTAGCGAGATATACATACATATGAGCCACGATCTGTGAAAACCTGCCTTAATGACATGTTCCAATGTTGTCTTAAAACCTATTCAGATTGATAGTAGAATAAAATTGACAATTATTTCTGATTAAATTTCTTCGTGTCCATGCCATATGTTTCCATGGCAACAACTTTACCTTAAGCTAGTATCTCACTGGGATGCGAGCAATTTGCGACTATTTCGAGACTAATTTGAGACACGTTTTGGCGACAGAAATACGACATTGCAACCATAATCACATTGCAATCACACCGAAAGGGTGATTAAGACATATTTGCGACAGTCGCACGAATGTCGTACGATTGTCGCACGAATCATTGGCGAATGTTTCACGACATTCGTGCGACATTCGCGAGACACTCGCACGATGTTCGCCCGATAAAATTGCGAACATTTATTACCATCGATCGCCTCAAGACGTTCTCATGAACGTCGTGCGAGTGTCGCGCGAAGGTCGTGCGACTGTCGCACGATGGTTTTGCGAGAAATGATAAACAACGAAAAATAAACATTTAGCAAGCATTGAAACCTCAGACTAGAAATGTACTTCCCTGTTCGAAGGAACTAGAGGGCAGGAAGGAGCTAGATTGTTGGAAGGTGTCACGCTGCTGGGTGGTGTCGGACTGTTGAATGGGAGCACATATTGAGTTAGCTCGTTTAAACTGCACAGTTATGATGGCCCATCAAGCAGCTTAAGAAAGTCAGTCGAGAACGCACATGCTGTGATTGCCCATACGTATGGCATGATGAGCCAATTCAAATATAAACTTGCAATAAGTTCAGATGAGCCTCGCCCTGTGAAAATCTATTTTATACAGTTATGCGCACAACAAAGGCACAGATCAGACTGCACGGATGCGCATTCTTATCAGAATCTTAGTTGTCTGCTGCAGTGATAATTTGTTTATAGGGTTCTGTATGCCAAATTCAAACCTTAGAAGGGCTGCTGAAACTAAGCAGGCTGTTGTAGTCTAACCAAGACACAATAATAATACCTTTATACTGTAATAGAAATAGTAAATATTTAAGTAGGCCTTATAAAACATACATAACAAAATTATCCTCTCAGAATGCAGAACCATTTTTAATAACTGAAATTACTCCAAACAGTAAGCATGTAAGTAAGCCTAATCTATATACATGTACCATACTTATATGAAACTATCCTCTCAGATAGCAAGAAAACTTGACAACTGGAATTAGTCATAACTGTATACATTTGTACTTGAATATGCCTAACCAAAATCTCGTACTAAGAGGGAACTATCATCTCAGATAGGAGGAACTCTTTTAACGAACCTTTGGCGACATAATTGCGAGTAATTTAAGATACTCGCGCGATAGTCGTGAGACGTTCGTGCGACTGTCTCACGACGTTCGCCAGAACATCGCTTAGTTTAATTTACTCGCAATATTGTCGCGAAGTGTCTCATTTATGTCGCAATTGGTTCGTAATTCAGTCTTAATTGTCTCGCAAATATGTTGTGTTCCAAAATGATTGCGACTAAATTGCGAGGGGTTGGCGACAAGTTCTCGACGGGTTCGAGACACCTGCGATGACTTTGCGACCATTTTGCGAGGAATTTTGTCGCATAAAATTTTTGAACATGTTCAAAATTTTCGCAACTACTTTGCGCCACTTGGCGACACATGCGAGGAAATTACGAATCACTGGCGACTGTTTCGAGACTGCTTTGCAATCCACTCGCGATGTCTGTCGCCAGCTGTCGCAAAACAGTCGCAGTCCAGTGAGATAGGGGCTTTAGCAACTATCAGAATTTTTAAAGTATGGACAGTCGTTTTCAGATCATGCAAACTTAAGGCAAAATGAATCAGTGTCAACTTTTCTGCCACTTCTATTGCACACATGCTAAGGATAATAAAAAAAGTAGGTTAGCAAGAAATAACATGTTTTTCATGCACCCGACAAGCCGCAAATCAGGAAGTAAACTTTGACGTCATTAGTAACATCACGACGTTTCTGACTTTGCGTGTTAAAGTGAAGACGGTGTATAGTTTCAAAAGGCCATATTTCCATGAATAATGGAGATAACTTCATAAAATTTGAAGGATAACTTCTTTACACTTCATAGATTAAGTGTGTGTAATTAACTCAAATTTGACCACTTCGTCATTAAGGCTGGTTTTCACAGATTGTGGCTCATTATGTTTAAGGTTAATTTTTGAAAAGTTGGTACACATTATATTATCCTATAAAAGTATGTGCATAATCATACTTTAAACATGCATTCACAAACACAAGGGTGGACCCCCACAAGAAAATCACAAGTGGCTATAAGATTCCTTATGAATCTCATCGAGAAGGAGGTTTGTATATGCCTCTGTGAAATACGTTGATGACTACAAAAATTGTTGTCAGGACCCCCAGGTGGAATCAAATTTCCTGGATCCGCGTATGAGCTACATGTAAAGCTAGAAGTCTTAATCTTAGCTTGGATCTTTATTCACGACCATACATTTGTACGCGAGCAGAAAAGGCTCTGACAAGATTGGTTGGTTGTACAAGCGTGTCTGACCTTCCACTAATCGCATATGCATGACATATAAAACCATCATGACTTGGTTTATTTATTATTATTCTATTATTATTATTATTATTATTATTATTATTATTATTATTATTATTATTATTCACTTGATCCTGACCACCATGATCACAATTAAAGCCACATAAAGATGTATTTATTCACTAGACTGCATGGATTTCTGTATTGATTGAAAGTCAATCAAAATTGTCTCCAAAGTAAGAAAGAAGGAAAAGATCAGGAATCGATACAATCAAGTACCATAGTATGGTCTCAGCTCAGCTTTATTAAGGATAGGTCAACTAGTATGACACAGAGACAATTGATGAATTAATTAATACAAATGTCATTAATCAAGTGATTTTGTATTGACTTAGTAACAGTCTGATGTCAGCTGTATTAGGTCCTAGGTCTCAGTCAAATACAGCTAACTTCGAACCTGTAACTTGGCCGTTATACAATCCTGTTATTATTCAAAAAGATAAAAACAAACTGATGGGAGTTTGTTTTCTTTGTATTCTAGAAAATGCAATACCTTTAGAACATTAAGATTGTAACCAATGTGGCCTTTAAAGCAGATATAGGCTTTCACAATATCGACTTGAAAATTCAACAATCCAACGTGAGCCTCAGCATAAGCGCCATCATATACGTCAATGAGAAAATGTCCACTCAATAGACCTGTTTGAATAGAAAAATACATTAAAACTTGTTAGATCTTTGCTTCGCCCGGTCTGGTAGTCCATGAATTTACGCTAAGCTTATGCTTCAAACTATTAATATAACAGTCCAGGCAAAGACAAGGCCCTCTTTTCTCTTGGTATAGTGCAACCAGCTAACAGAGACTGGGCGTGTCAGACAAAGCGCTGTCATACACTGTCAAATAAGACTAGTCTACAGTAAATCGGGTGTAATAGCCTATGTACGCTTTACTCGTGCAACCAACTGAAGCGCAGACGACAAGGGTGACCAACTTTATACTTTAGCATGCCTGGTTAACGTTTATCTTTAGTATGCTGCTGGGGACCTGCTGCATTTCATTTTCCGGGATGGATATGTTGTGAAATTTGTCGGGGAGGGTAGGTTTACACTTTCTTCAAATTTTGTCTGTATGGCAAAACTGGTTAGATTTTTAAGCCTGATACAATAATAAAAAATCACCAACTAGAACTCAACGGGACAAGGGTTAAGTATGTGGATCATGAGAAAAGGGCATACAAACACATTATTTGGTCTTACCGCATATCCCAAAAAGCCTCTAATAATCGCTCATTCTGGCGTGTCCAGAGGGACTAGATGTCTAAAAGTTGTTCAGAGTCTTCTTCAACCTGCATACTTTGTTTGTGCGAGAAGCTAAAGCCCTGGCGAGGGCATACGTACATGCAGGCTCATTGGAGCCTTCGCCACACGCCGATGTAATAAGAACCATCATTTTGTGTGCTGACCAATTTCAAGTATTAATTTTTCATGGCGGACCATTTAATAATGATTTTATTTCCTTATTCAGTATATAATTTGAATAGTTAAACTTTCCAAACATTGTCAGAGTGCATATATCTAGACTAGTCAGTCTCCTTGTTATCCAAATAAATTCGAGCTGCCTTTTTCTCACAATGGGCTCAAAACTACTACAGGTAGACAGGTATTTTCACAGGTGAATAAATACACTCTGTCTTACCGATTTTTATATGGAAATATCCAAGTGTGTGTCTTTGCTTAGAACTGCCCAGTCTCTCTTAATTGGACGGACTATATATGATTGTTAAATGAGCCTCCTCACGCGAGAAAACCTGTCTTTAGGAGATTCAAACCAGCCTATTTAGCTACAGAGACAAGCTAGAAAATTTCGCTTTTAGCAAGTGTAGATATAAAACGGGCCTTTAATTGAACAACAAAAGCACTAATCAGACTGCGCAGATGCGCAGGCTAGTCTGCACCCATGATGTTTGCAAACCCAGTAGACAGGTTTTCCTGCATCAAGACCCAAATTCAAAAAGACACAACAAAAAAAACACGCGCTGAAACGCATTTTGAAAAACAAAAAAACTTTGAACTAACTTATAACTGCCTTATGACGGACAGCAGCCACATGTATCAGGGTACTGAGGGAGACTTTTATGTATATATAACCGGTAAAAACTGCGTCCATGACGATATATAAATCATCTAGTTTGCATTGCATACTTAGATGGACTTACTTTACAATACAGTGCACCATTAAGGAAAAGAATTAGATTTAAAAATCTGGGCCAAGACTTTAGTTAAGAGTGCGTACCAAAAATGATTTTCTTATTTTTCAACCAAAACGTATGTTGTGGGTAGTCAAAATAACTTTATCAATGAGAAATTATTTTGAGCACTCACAACAAATGTTAAAACTGATGGGTCATAATACATTTACAATTTCACGCTCAAAAATTTTGTTTATCTAAACCTATGAATTCCCTTTACAATTATAGATATATTGATACCTGATTACAAATTTACTGAAAAGATGAAAACTTTTCGCAAACTAATATAAGTATCCATCATGAGTGTGAGAGAGGGATAGAAAAATCTGCCCAGAGGATCACGGATTGGCATCACGAAGCTGAGACGGATCTTACTATCACGCCGTCACACTCATGAGGGATACTTTTACTTGTTCACCACTTAATACCTCATTTTATATTAGAAAGACGTAAAAAAAAGCTTCCAGAAAATCTGAATTTGCTAAGATACGGCATTATGACGTCATTTTAACATACAATGACGCCACGGATCGACGTGCAGACGACGTTACGCTGTTCGGTATATTTTTCCCTATGGCTGGTATGGGTATGTGTGTGATAGAATTATCTCACATGGGTAAAAACAACAGAAACCCTGATCTGGTGTGCGAGAAAAGCTTAAGCATGACTGATGCAGGTGACAAACTGAGCAATATCCATCTTGATGTTTAAGAAAATATGGTTGAAATTTCATGTAAATGGTCTGCTAAAATAAATTCACAAATCAAAATTTACTTAAGAAAAGTGACAAAAGTTGAAAATGTTGTCTGCAGCAAATTCTAGATGGCGTTATGAGTTACACAATAATTTGGCAAATAACTGCTAAGTCATCTTGCAGATAGAGGTGACCCTTGCTTTAACAATTATAATGGTCTGGATGGAGGTGGGGCGTTTGGTATTTTATAATCGTTAGAAATTAGCCCATTATGAATTCTCGTTAAAATTTTCCTTCATTCATTGAAATAAATATAATTATTATTTTTAATAAAAATCAAATATTCTATAGAATATACCCTGAAGCGTTTTCACTACACTTGTTTTCAAATTTTAGGCCAACAAGGTTGGGGTTTTTCTCAATGCTCTTCAGCTTTCAAATTTTTGAGTCATATTTGGTTTATTCTTTTAAAATTTACAAAATATGGTCATTATTATCTAGCTATTACAGACCATTCACTATAAGTTTTATTGACTAAGTTTAAATAGAAGGTCTTATATGAGCGCTCATGTTTTATTGAATTTATTTAAACAAGTTGGGGGAAAAGTGATAAAATGCTAGGCTTGACGAGCATTTTAATACTGTTTCGAAACGAGTTTAATAAAGTCAATAATACAGGTGCACAGATGTTAGATTGTATTTATCATATGAAATTAGGAATCCTTTGAAATCTCATTTTTGACCTAAAACGTTATAATGTAACATTATGTACGCAACGTTGTACAGTTATGGACGTCATAATGTTCCCAAACATCTGTAGACCACTAGTGGTTTGTCGATTTTATTGCATGGCGTTAGTTCACTCCTAAACACGATGTCATATGATAAGGGACAATATAAAAATTACCTAGTTTAAGATCCAGAATATTTCTGATATGTAAACCGAAACCAGCTCCAATTTTATCTGAACCAATCACTTTATCCCATTCAATTCCTGGTGGCTCTATATGAACACTTATTCCTTCTATCAACGTCTGCATTAGACCACGACGTACTCGGGCAACCACTGGATAAGTATAGTTTTTACTGAAAATATACAATCAAATATTTCTTCTAGTAATGTATCCTCTGTTATATTGGTTTTAAAAGGTTCGTGTGTAATTATATATACAATCGGCTGGATGTTTAGGACGGTCAATTCTTGTCTATGACCTGGATAAACTGGACTTAACCCTGGTATTAAACATCTAAAAGCAGGTCACTATATGTCCACCAGCCAAACGCTATTTAAATGGCGTTTTGCTGGCTGGCTGATGGCAGCCCGATTAGTATGCTGGCTAGGACATATACTTGTAGCCTTGTGGGTTATACGCGAACTTCTTTGGCTCAGAGTTGTTATGAAATTGTATTTTGAATGTTTATTTATGATGATTCATTGTGTAAGTAAGGAAACCTTGAAAGTGAATGCAATGTGTTTTATTTTATTTTACGTGTTTAACACAGAATTTAGGAAAATATTAAGGTGTCAGGCAAGGGCCAAATCAACGCACATGCCCCATTTTGAAAGGTTTGCCAAAATACCATGACCATCCTAAGCATATGAGTTAATAGACGTATGAGATTTGATTCAAATTAGAACGGTCAGCCTCTGACAAAGGGCCCGCATAATGCCCTACAGTGAAAAGGGGATATCAGTTTTGGTGACAATCTTGATTATCGATCATTGGCCAAAACTCATATTCAGATATGAACAGTAGTTTGAAAGTAGTCCATAAATGAAATTTGAAAGACATTTGGTGATAAATGACCATGTTATAGTGTCCACATGTGCAAACTGACAGGCGAGGGGGTAGTTGTGCAGCCATCTTGGTTATCATTCATCGGACAATACGCACAGTCAATCTTGGAAACGAGTTTGATAAAAGTAATCCATATATGTAATTTGGAAGAAATCTGGTGATAATAACTAAATTTGATCGTCCACAATTGCAAACCGACTGGGGCTGCCATTTTGGCTGTCATCTTGTTATGGTTCGAAACCTATATTCAGACATCGATAAAAGTAATTCATGCATGAAATTTAGAAAAAAATCAGGTGATAAATGACAAAGTTAAAGTCTCAACAAGCGCTAACTGACCACAGGCGGCCATTTTGGCGACCATCTTGGTTTTCGTTCATCAGACATGACCCATATTTGAACTAGGGCCTGAGTTTGATAAAGGCTATCAGTATATGAAATACATGGAAAACAGGTGGTAAATGACTAAGTTATAGTGTCCACAAGTGCAACTTGACAGGTGACGACCACATAAGAGGCCATCTTGGTTATCCGACAGAGCCCATATTGAAACGTGGGCTAGAATTTGATAAAAGTAATTCATATATAAAATTTGGAAGCAATAGGGTAATAAATGACTAAGGTAGAGTATCCACAGGTGCAAACTGATAGGCAACGAACATTTTGTTAGCCATCTTCGTTATAGGTCGTTGAACAAAACCCATATTCGCACTTGAACCAGAGTTTGATAGAAGCAATCCATATTATATACTTCGGAAGAAATCCGATTAAAACTGACTAAGTTAGTGTGACCAAAACAGCAGACGACAGCTGGGGGTCATCTTGGTTATCCGACACAGCCCATATTCAGGTGTGTATTTGTGGGTATGGACAGACAGATGGACGGACTGACAAGCCAAAAACAATAGATCTCCCACAACATTCGTTGGTGGGCCCTAACAAATAGATATTTGGTACACCTGTATTCAATTTACCTTAATACAATATTTTCCTGGTCTTTTGTTACATTCTGACTTTTTGGATGTTTACCAAAGACCTTTGTAGCTACTTGTCTGACTGTTATGTCTCCATCTTGCACGGCAGTTCTCAGCAGTGCTGAAGCACTCTACAACAAAGTAAGAAATGCGGCAAAGATCATACAATCAAGTACCAGAACAGGCTCGCATGTCGAATCAAAAACATCTCTTTGCTTCCATTACAGTTCAAATACTGTTTTGAAATATTTATCATTAATAGGCCAGCACATGAAATTTTATACTTAATCGCTTATGCGCAAATGCTTCCACTAATCATCCATCCTGGCCCATCTAATGGATCTAGCAGTGTGGGTTTGGCTCTGAACCTTTAATCTACAGCTATACTTTGTGCTTGCGAGCAGCAAAGCCCCAAGCAGACTCACCAATATGCGCAGACTCGCCAGAGCCTTGTCGCTGAACAATACAATCTGAAGTATCATAATCTCATGAATCGCAATTGAATTGGCCTAGGTCAAAAGATATTTTATATGACAGACTAAACAATCATTATAGCAGAGTTCTATATTTATATCATCAATGTTTTAATTCTTTATTTTATTAATTATATTAAAAGATATTGTATTTGAGATGAATTATGAAAGTTTAAACAGGTGGAGTATTTTTTATCTACAACCATACTTTTTGCCTGCGAACATCAAAGCCTCAATTAAGTCTGTGCGTATGGGCAAACTAACCTTTGCAATACAATACATATCAATATCTGGCTCGTTTGTAGTAGCCTGGGTAAAATAAAGATGGTTATTTTACCAGAAGGCCCCAACACTCATCTGAGCAGATTTCTATATGTATTTATATAATCAATATTTAATTCTTAGTTTTATTAATGGTATCATGATATTTCATTGTTTGTGATCAATATAAAAAAATTACAGGGGATGGGTATTCCTAATATCTCGCTGAAAATGGGATTGCTGTTTGCTCTGGTTATAACCTTACCCCTTTTCTGTGTGACTAAGGTTGTTTTCTTATGCATTCTAGACGTCTGATCAGTTATGGTAATGTTTACAAGATGACAATATAGCTTACATGCATCGTCCAAATCCTCAATTTCTTATTATGTACAATAGATATGCATGCTAAATTTTAGTAATTCCAAACAGTCTTCCTCATGATGAACTACTGTAAATTCAGAAATTTTAGCGAGGGTTTTATTTTTGCGTAACTTCGAATATGCGAAGTTTGGCAAAATTAAAATCCTCGCGAAATGGCAAAATCACTCTGTCGTTTACTGATGAAGGTAAATCATGCCCTCGTTGCGATATTTTAAGGTCACAAATATTTTTTTGACGCTATTCGTGAAAATAAAATTCTTGCGAAAATTTCCTGATTTACAGTAATTATTAAAAAGTTCTTACTTCATTGCAAGTGAAATGCCTAAGACTATGGGCGGCTGCACGTCTCCATGCGGACACTGAAACAGTTGGCTCCATATATGATGTTATATGATTCAGAGATCTCTTCTTTCCAGCATTCCCTAGACTTTGTAAGAGAACCATTTTTGTTTCTACATGCTTCTGTGATGCGTGGTCGTACTCTGCTATTGATCTTCGTTGTCTCGGTTTGACTATTTCTAACGTCTTTGCTGTAAGAGAGAAAACTTATTTGAGGTTAGCCAGATCGCTTTTTCAATTATTACATACATGCACGAAGTATCTCATTGAGCGTTAAGTATTTGAAGGCTCTTTAACTGGTTTTTATTTTTTATTTATGTATTTGTGAAAAAAATATTACAAACAATTCTACAAGACGAATACAAAAATAATAAGTGAGTATGATCAGGAAATACCACAATCACAAACTGCAGACAACCCCGTGGCACCGTGAGGAAGAGCCGCTCAACCATTACGAGACACCAGGAAGACAAATTAAGCAAAGCAATCAGCTCTCTCTTCCCCATCAAGATGATTGCAATACTAGAATGGACATAAAGTAACGTACAACAATACATAGAACAATTACAGACTCCCACAATGGGAGTAACAATAAACAAAAAGTCAACAACAACAGAACCACCGCCTTAGAACGGACAGCAGCCTAAGCCACCGGGGGGGGGCTTAAATGCATTTTACTGGTACCAAATCTTTGCCCTAGATTCTGCTGTTGTTGAAGTACAAGAAATGTTCAACTCGCATGGAGGTCATCTAACTAATGCAATGTATCATCATGGAAAAAACTCTAATCAAATTAACACTCCATAATGAAACAAAGAAAAGGGCTCACGACTCACAGATAGTCAGAGCTAAAGAAAACCTCAAGTTGAGCCACGGTGGGTCCAGCTACAGATAAGCATCAGGCACCAACCCACCGATTAAAGCTTTACGTCAGAGCCGTCATAGAGTCTGAGGCCTGACCCACCGTCGTGCAATTAAAGAGGAAACCATAGCTATAAACCATGATTGGGTTTAAAACTAGGCATGCAGACTGTCGCATGATATCCAAATTATATCCAACCCTTATATAACGTTTTACTATCTTTTTGAATTGATCACTAAAATTAGGTTTTCCAACAATTCGTTTGAATTTATATACTAAATCACAAACCAGTTTATTCTCGAAACTATGCTGGCAGTTTTTTTAGTTGATAGAGAGGATCCAAATACCATTTTAGTGGGCCATCATTGGCTCACCAGCGAAATGCCATTTAAATGGCGTTTCACTGGCGGGCCGATGATGTCCAAAAATTGAAAGGTGGCTTCGTAGCTTTGTGATATTTTTCAGGAATCGCTAAGAAGCCCTAAGTTCTCTCTGTGTGTGTGTGTGTGTGTGTGTGTGTGTGTGTGTGTGTGTGTGTGTGTGTGTGTGTGTGTGTGTGTGTGTGTGTGTGTGTGTGTGTGTGTGTGTGTGTGTGTGTGTGTGTGTGTGTGTGTGTGTTTTTGGGGGGAGATGGGTGTCCGGACACCCTGTCTTCCCTCTGGATCCGCACATGCAGTTGCCAAAATATATATATCACCTACAGTAACCCATGAAAGCCACCTAAATTTTGCAGCAGGCTACATTTTAAAATGTTGTCACTTTCCCTAAAAACATGAAAGGCTTATTCCTAAAATTAACACTTGATAATTTAAAAACAACAAAGACCAAGGTGGGACACATCAATGTCTGCATTGCGCTGGTTAGAACATTTGCAGGATAACATGCTGGACCTGAAACCATACAATTTCCAAAGATCAACCAATATATTTCAATCGAGCATGATTGCGTCCTTGAGCAAGACACATTAATCCTAGCTTAGTACTGGTTCAACACAGGAAGACCCGTCCCTTTATAACTGAAAGATTGTTGATGGGACGTAAAGAATCAAATCAAATCAAAAAATCAAATTAATCGAGCATGATGGTAAAGAAAATTTGTTTCTGTAAATATAATAATATCTTACTGTGATTATAAGGTTCTAGCCATGTCTCCAGGCGTTTAACTACTCTGTCAGATTCGGAGATGTTAGTTTCATGTAAAGTCTTAGCTAAAGCTCCCAGTGAAAGACACGCCCTCTTGCTAGTTTTCGTCAATGCGGGAACACCTGTCATTCAAATGTTATGATGATAAATTAAGAGCTAATTCATGAGATAATGACAATAATTGCCTATGCGAGCAGCCTGCGCATCGATGCGGTCTGGCAAAAGACTATGCTGATCGCACACACAAATTATAGAACTGAATAAAGGCTCAAATCAGATCAAATTAAGGCATACACTCCTACTAAATAGTTAGGTAAGCCTCTTTTAAGAATGACTAAATCATATGCAATAAGTACCATAATATCAACAGGGAGCGCAGTGGCTCAGTGGTAGAGTGCTTGACTCGAGACCGAAGGGCCGCGGGTTCGAGCCTCACCGGCGTCACTGCGTTGTGTCCTTGAGCAAGAACATTAATCCTAGCTTAGTACTGGTTTGACCGAGGAAGAGCCGTCCCTTTATAACTGAAAGATTGTTGATGGGACGTAAAGAATCAAATCAAACAAACAATAAACCATAATATCAACACCTGGCCTAATTTATTATTAACCCACATAAGCCTAGCGTCCTTTTTGTAGGTCATAGGCAAACATCGCATACACAGATCAGACGCCACAGAACGTCGCGTCTGGACAGTATCTCCACTGTCTGCTAACAGAATATTCAATTAGAATTCAAACAAAACTGTAAATTTACACCATGCACCCTTAAAACGAAAATGGACTGGTCCCAATTGTTAATAGTGGGAAATTCCATTCGGCTTAAATGGGTTAAGTCAGCTTCACAGGTGTAGATAAACAAACTTTTTCAACGTACAATTGTAAATATTGTCTTACCCATCAATTTTAAAATATGTTTTGGGTGCTCTACAGAACCGTCTTGTTGGGACGGTTCTTTTAAATGTCATACCTTGTCAAAATTGATGTCCAAGTGGCCAAATGCAATGTAACTTATCTAGAATATTTGCAGTAAGAATGCAATAAATTACGTGAGTATGATCAGGAAATACCAAAATCACACACTGCAGACCAACCCACGGCATAGTGAGGAAGAGGCATGCAACATTCAGTCACCAGACATCGAGAAGACAATTTTCTCTCTCTCTCTCTCTCTCTCTCTCTCTCTCTCTCTCTCTCTCTCTCTCTCTCTCTCTCTCTCTCTCTCCAAACAAATTACCCCACAAACAATGCAAAACTGACTTAGTGTGTATCAAAGAGGATAACTCAGACTTCAATAAACATATCAATGACAGTAAAGAAGCTCATTGAATTCGCATGGTTACGTTAACAATCAGCACGATAATGGTTGAAACTGTTTCAGAGTTAGATTTCACAACACTGAAAAGCACAATTTACTCCTACCATATGCTGATACACATGGGGCATCGTTTATTTCAGCAAATTCGGCATTTAGGAGAGAGCTTAGGAAAGGCTGTATAATAGTTGAAAAGAACAAAAGTATCAGGCATTCTGTGACCTATATATTTGCCTGCAACTTTTACTTGGTTTGATTGATTAATAAACATGTTATTGGAAAAATTTTAATACTTAATTGGTTATAGTGTCAACATCTGTACTATACTGAGAAAAATAGAACCTTTACACTTATTTAATCAGTAATATCTCCGCTATTACCTATCTTACGTAAAAACAAATCATATCAAAATTTTGGATGTTCAATTCTCAGTAGATCTTTGTAATTGAAACACAGCTGCAGCATCGTATGATTGACTGGAAGCGTTGGGAATGAGTAAGGGGTCAAAATGAAAAATCACACATCAAAAATCATTTGTTCAGATACTTGTTTTATCATCTGGTATGAAACGTTGAAGTGTGTAGCAACTAAAGTTACCAGCTAGAACCGCTTACGTCAATGCGCGAGTGTAAATTAACGGTCTTGTTTTGGCATTGTTTTCTTACTGTGTCGATCCTGTGCATAGATAAATATCCCTGTCTGCTCAAACCGTCTCACAAAGCTATGAGCAATAACACGAGAGTAACCAAACATCTTTTGTCACGCTTATTTATTATATAAAAGTCTTGTTGCGGCGGCGACCTGTCAAAAGCCCTCTTACGCAAATTTTGACGTACACGTATTATTAGTACAGTATACTTCGCGGACGTTATTTGTTCATTTCTTATGTTCTGATTCCAAAGACTCCCAAATAGTTTCTTTACATATTCAAAATATCGTAATGATAATCTCCCAGACTTAAAAATGCTGTTTGACGTTTTTCAACGTTTTGCATTTACGCCTGATCAAATTTGAAACTTTTTTGCATGGTTGTCTTGTCAGACGTGTGGCCTTTAAAGTAATGAGTTAAATTGGATAAATTTCTATTTAAAAAGTGTAAAGGGGGAGTTCCAAATCTGCCCACGCATGGATTTTGATAATATTTTGTAAGTTGAATACCTACGTTATAACAACTACAAAAATGAAATTAATTTATTCCTCGAAGGCTGTCAGGCAACAGGGGGAACCTTGATGTACACCCTTTTTGTACTTATATATGACCTATTAAATATCAGTCTCAAATCATTAACATTATTGACTGCTACATTCTTTGAATGGAATACAAAAGAAGACTCCCTAGGGTGTACCTTACTACCATTAATGTGTATGAATACATCTAGATAATTTTTTCTGACCCATCAAAATTTGAATTATCCCCATATTGAACACTAAAGTTAGTGTCTATAGGCTATTCTGTCCTAATATTTACCATGTTTCAGTTTTGGCAACCAATAATACTTTCAGAAAAGAAGGTCAAATACATCCTCTTTATGCATGTAAATTTTCATAAAATTTAGACACTGGTAACAGTGTTATAATTTGCATGAAATGAGTTAAGTCAGTTTTGATTCATAAGTGATTTCAAATTAAATATCCCAGTTAGGTCTTACAAACCGCTGTCTTTCCACCAGTATTATTCTAAAAACGCATTGCTTGTCACTATTTAGTATTTTCATCCAAATTAGGTCCAAGATATTTTTCAGTGTCAGAAGTTTTAGCTAATTCAATAGCATAAAACTGGCATTTTTGTAAGCAGCACTTGATAAGTAGCACTAGAACCTAGAACTTAGTTGTAGGGAGGGATGTCCAGCAGGTATAGTCCGTCCAGTTAAGAGAGACTGGGCGGTTCTTAGCAAAGACACACCCTTGGACATTTCCATATAAAAATCGGTAAGACAGAGTGTACTTATACACCTGTGAAAATATCTGTATACCTACAGGTAGTAGTTTTGAGCCCATTATGAGAAAAAGGCATCTCAAATTAATTTGGATAACAAGGAGACTGAATAGTCTAGATAAATGCGCTCTGATGGCGTTTCGAAATTTTAACTTTTAAATTATATACTGAATAAGAAAATAAAATAAATAGTCTGCAATGAAAAATTAATACTATAAATTGGTCAGCGCACGAACTGATTCTTCTTATTACATCGGCGTGTGGCGAAGGCTCCAACGAGCCTGCCTGTAAGCATGACCTCGCTAGGGCTTTCGCTTCTCGCATAAACAAAGTATGCAAGTTGAAGAAGACTCCGAACAACTTTTAGACATCTAGTCGCTCTGGACACGCCAGAACGAGCGATTATAAGAGGCTTTTTTCGGATATGCGGTAAGACCAAATCTCGTGTTTGTATGCCCTTTTCTCATGATCCAGATACTTAGCCCTTACCCGCCGAGTTCTAATTGTTGATTTATTATTATTGCATTAGGCTTAAAAATCATAACCAGATTTGCCACACAGACAAAATTTGAAGAAAGTGCAAACCTACCCTCCCCCAAAACTTTCACAACAGATTCATCTCGGAAAATGAAATACACCAGGTCCCCAGCAGCATACTAAAGATAAACGTTTACAAGGCATGCTAACGTATAAAGTTGGTCACCCTTGTCGTCTGCGCTTCAGTTGGTTGCACGAGTAAAGCGCACATAGGCTATTACACCCGATTTACTGTAGACTAGTCTTATTTGACAGTGTATGACAGCGCTCTGTCTGACACGCCCAGTCTCTGTTAGCTGGTCGCACTATACAATTTGTAAATTGATCTTCCACTGGTTTTCAAATTATTTTTGGACTGAAGCCAACAGGTGTTTATGCTCTTAATGTCTTTCAGCCATTGAAAAAATTCAAACAGATTAGGATTTATGCTAGGTAATTCATTGTCTCCAGCTATATTCGATATTCCTTATGCACTTAGTTGCATTTCCTCTATCTTATGTCCCTCAGAATCAAATATTGAGGGTAAATTGGTTCAGGAATATGTGCATACTTCTCATTAACTCTCATAAACTAAGTGCAACCAGGTCAAGTATTTAAGAAACTGTGTACGTTCTCACTATTTGGTAGGTCCTTTTTAAGCGAACTTGGATTTCACGCCAGCTGGATTTGTATTGGGTTAAACTTCCCCTGTACATTGATAGAGTGTTGTATTTTCATATTCTGGTCCTTCTGAAATATTTAGTTTCAGCCAAAAGTAGAAGACCATTTAAGCCAGTGCTAGGAGGCATGAGAGCAGCAGAACTTTCCATTTAGTGTCATGCAGAGACTGAGTGAAACTGAGTCTTAAGTTTTAAAACTTTATAGTTTATTTCTATTATGGAATGATCTGTTTCCCACATTATTTAAATAATATCCTTATTTTGCAGTTCCTTAGTTACTCAATGCGTACATTTTAATGAATGGCTTATAGAATTCTATTTGAATTGCATTGTATCTTAATTGGTATTGATTGTGGTTTTTTCTCCCGCATTAAGTTCTATCCGCAAAAACATTTCAAAAGAGTATCCAAAAATACTTATCATAAATAGTAAGTGAGTATGATCAGGAAATACCACAATCCCAAACCGCAGACAACCCCATGGCACCGTGAGGAAGAGCCACTCAACCATCACGAGTCACCAGGAAGACAAATTAAGCAAAGCAACCAGCTCTCTCTTCCCCATCAAGATGATTGCAATACTAGAATGGACATAAAGTAACGTACAACAAAACATAGAACAATTACAGACTCCAACAATGAGAGTAACAATAAACAAAAAGTCAACAACCACAGAACCACCGCCTTAGAACAGACAGCAGCCTAAGCCACTGGGGGGGGGGCTTAAATGCATTTTACTGGTACCAAATCTTCGCCCTAGATTCTGCTGTTGTTGAAGTACAAGAAATGTTCAGCTCGCATGGAGGCCATCTAACTAATACAATGTATCATCATGGAGAAACACTCTAATCAAATTGGCACCATGATGAAACAAAGAAAAGGGCTCATGACTCACAGATAGTCAGAGCTAAAAAAAACTCAAATTGAGCCACGTTGGGTCCAGCTACAGATAAGCATCAGGCACCGACCCACCGATTAAAGCTTTATGTCAGAGCCGTCATTGAGTCTGAGACCTGACCCACCATCGTGCAATTAAAGAGGAAACCATAGCTATAAACCGTGATTCGGTTTAAAACAAGGCATGCAGACTGTCACATGATATTCAAGTTATATCCAACCCTTATATAACGTTTTACTATCTTTTTGAATTGATCACTAAAATTAGGTTTTCCAACAATTTGTTTGAATTTATAAACTAAATCACCATAAAATATAGGTTCTGATATTTACTCCAATGTTGTATTTTACAATTAACTCTGAGTGTCTGTTGTAGAATTTAGAAAATGCTTTTTGTATTTTATTATATCTATAACCTTGTTTTAATAACTTAGCAGTTAAAAATAAGTTTCTGTTGTTGAAGTTATCAACATTAGAACACATTCTAGCAAAACGAATAAGCTGAGAAATATATACACCATAGGAAGGAGAATGAGGAACATCTCCATCAAGAAAGGGGAAATTTACTTTTTCAAAATTAAAATCATCCCGTTTATCATAAATTTTAGAAGAAACTAAGCCATTTGTTACTGACAAGTTCAAGTCCAAAAACAGAGCTTCAGTATCAGAAGAATTCGCCTTATTTAACTTAATATCATAAATATTCCAACAAAAGCTTTAAACTGCTCTAAAAATAGAAATAGAGTTGATGAAAATAAAAGTTAGACTTTTTAAGATTATAAATGGATTTTCATATATTAAGAAACACTTAGCCAATTTTTTGAATGTATAAATACTGAACATCTGGCATTAGACAAGGTGAAACAGTCTTTGCGATGTTATTTCCATCGTGGTTATAGAATCACGAATTTGATTCTCAAATGAACTAATAATCATAATGCTGACATACTAAACAATTCTGTAAAACTGGGCATAAATATTTATAATGAATTCAATAATATTCATTCATTTAACAAAAGTCTGACTCACCATCCAAAAAAAAATATATTTCCTGGCTTCAAATCTTGTGAATAATATCCTTACACATATAGTCAAATTATATATAGATGGGATAGGTTGACAAGAACTGTAACACACCATAATTAAAACCCAAACATTGTTGATATGATTTGTACAGCTGCATGTGAGTAAAACATTCCAAAAGAAACATTAGTTTAACCATTTTATGTGATAAATATGGTAATGTGTGTACCACACACATAAGCTAGAACTCACGGATTATTCAAATAATTATCAATTTTAGAAATTCTGATTTCTGATAGATGTAAATTGGGCTGAGTTGGGGGGTACCCCTATAATTACATACTACACAATACCAAATGTAGTAACCAACCAATGAATGTAAAGCAATAGAAAACAAAATACATGTGAGCCAAACAGTCAATTTGCATAATATCACCAAGATCCATGCCTGTGCAGAACAGAACTCTATATAAATTGAGCATACTGCTGGCAGTTTACATAAAATCTTTAATTTTACATTCAGCAAAATTTTGACCATTAAGATTGAAATTCAGAAAACTCCATTTTACCGTTTTTATTTTTTCTTGAGATTTTAAGATTATAACAAACACATGTGTGGACAAATTTGATATAAATTTCATAGGTTGACAAGAACAGCAACTAGGCAAAAATGAAAATTTAATTTGTTGAAAACATTTTCAAAATGTTAAATTTAGGGGTACCTTCAAACAAAATTTGATGTAAACTTGTTTATTTGATACATTGAAATATATGTATGATACATACATAATTACTTATTACTAGGCATCATGTTGAGAATATATTAGGTTGAAAAATCAAAAATCTTGTCGCCTAGGACCACTTTTAATTAGGGTGTCCATTTTTTTAATTTTAAAATTTAAAAATTATTTAAATTTAACAACTGAAAAAGATAAATGGGTAAATATCTCACAAATAGAACACACATGTAATTGACAATCTTTCTACAAAATTTTATAAAATTCTGTGCGTGGGCAGAACCCTACGTCAATTCTATATAGGGTGGAACTGCCCCTTTCTATTTTTGTTCAGTATACATTGTAAATGCGTTTTTCTTATATGCTAGGTATTAATACAAGGGAATGCTGCAA